>PJEM01006739.1:94345-106622 GCA_004023845.1 Helogale parvula | reverse complement strand
GGTGCAGGGGGGCCCTCCCCAGGCCCGCGGGGGGTGTGCAGAGATTCCCCCACAGAAGCCTCCTGAACGGTCTACCTGGGCCCGTGCTTTCCAGGACCAGGAATAAGTTCACTGGTACAAATTTATTATCAAATACGGACCAGTTCATGGGGTTCAATCTGATAAAGAAAAACTTCATTACCAATAACGCAGGGAGAAAAGTGGCTTGCAGGGCCACCCGTAGAAACCTTTTTTAAAAAAAATTTTTAACATTTATTAATTTTTGAGAGAGAGACAAGCGTGAGCAGGGGAGGGGCAGAGAGAGAGACACAGAATCAGAAGCAGGTTCCAGGCTCTGAGCTGTCCGCACAGAGCCCGATGGGGGGGCTCAAATTCAAGAGCCAGGAGATCATGACTTAGCTGGTCAGACATTCAACCGACTGAGCCACCCAGGCGCCCCCTGGAGAAGCCTTTCAAAGCTTCCCTAAACGATTACGTTAGGAAAACTCTTAACCGTCCAATAACCCATTTCCCCATCAAGAGACTGACCAGTCCGGGCAAACCCTCTGTGGCCCTCTCCCTCTCTCAGGGGACCTGTGCCCCTGGGGTCAGGAAGAGAAAGAAAAAAACACCACCCTCTCCAGGTCTGCATTTGGAACATTTATTTCAGGAAATACATTTTCAACACTTTGTTATTTATACAAAAAGACGAATTTCTCAGGAGGCACAGAGCGGAAGGCCACTGTGGGTCAGAGCCCAGCGAAACACAATTTTTCAAAATCTGGCTACAGGGAAGGAAAGCAGAAAGCCACCCCCAGGCCGCCCCCGCAGCAGAGGCCGCCCCCCGCCCTGGGGCCCCGACCCCAAAGGCGGAGGTTTCCTTCCTAATCATGGATCTCGGGTTTTGGCAAAAACACGGCAAGTCGGCAAGTCAACGGTTTCACTAAGGGGTCCTTCCTGCCTTAGGTGGGGAGTGGACATGCAGTGACACACATACACACATACACACACCCACACACACACCCCTCCGCACAGCCCGGTCCTCACTCCCCCTCCTCCCGTGGCTTTTCTCCTGGGCTGCAAGAAGCCAGCTTGGCTCAGACCGAGGGTCCCTCACCTGTGTCTCATCTCACGGACCTGAGCCGGACCCCGCGCTCCCCGGGCGACAGGAGGGAGTGCATGTGGTCTGTGCGTGGCGCGGACGGTGCCTGCTGCTGGCCCCGCGGAGACCGAGGGTGAAGGAGCTGGGGCAGCAGAGTCTGGCCGAGCCTCTCTCGTGAAAACCCGTTCTGCACCCCGACTCCTGACCTCGTCCTCTTGGGGGCGGGATCTTTACCAAGGGCTCCTCGGTGGCAGGAACCCAGGGACATTTAGGGCAACGAAAAGCCTGGCCTCCCACCTCCTGGGGTCACGGTGTCAGCAAGGCCTGGGTCAGGAGGGCTGAATGTGTATCTGGGGCAACCACCCAGGCAGAATTTAACCCGAGCCTCTTGGGCCAAAGAGGGGTTTAACAGAAAGACACACACACACACACACACACACACACACACACACACACACACACTCTCCAGCCAGACAAGGCGGTGCAGGGCAAGGCCTGGGGACCACTCGGGCCTCTCTGGCCTTGGCCTCCCTCAGCATCTCCACCAGGTTCACTTGCTTGGACTTTCTCAGACATGGTGGGGTGCACTGGAGTGGGGTGCGTCCTTCCCCTTCCTGTGAAGGAACAGATCCTGGGGGGCAGGGACGATGGAGAGATGGAGACCCCTCTCCACCTCCCCCTGCCCTGCCCCGAGGTGTGGTGGAGGGGACAGGGGCCGGTGGGGGAGAGAGCACGGACTCGCGGACGGCGGAGATAAGGCACTTTCTGCTCCAGGATGGGCGGGGGGCGGGGGGGCGGCAGCCAACCGGCCTCCCGGTGTCTACGCAACTGGCAACCGGGCCTCACGGAAGTGACTCTTCTGCCCTTGGGTGGGGCGAGGGAAAGGGTGGGGGCTGAGTTACGGCCTGGGCCGCAGAGGAAGGCGGGGGCGGGAAGAGGCTCCTGGTCACCAGGCGCAGACACCACGGCCAAGGGCGACAAGGAACCAGGCCCGGGGTGGGGGGTTGGGGTGAATGGGCGGGGCCTCGCCCGCTCCTCGCGGGGCAGCCCCACCCGCTCCGGGCCCTACAGTCAGCGGCGACAAGGAGCCCACTCGGGAGGGCACGCGTTACCTTGTTACTTGGCAAAGTGTAAAGGGGCAGAGAACGATGACGGATGGAGGAAATTATATAAAATAAAGTGGGGCGTGTGGGCGGGCCTGGGGACGGTGACGGGGGCGGGGCGTGTCTACATCTCCTGGGCTTCCGGCCCCTTCTCCTCGACGCCGTTGGACATGGCGTTGCTGCCCTCGTGCAGACGCTTCACCCGATAGGCTTCGAAGTGGATGGTACTGGTGATGTCTTTGATGTTCTGCATGTGCGTCCTGGGGGCGAGGGGGGCACAGAGAGGTCACAGGGCAGGCTGGGGGGGGCGGGGCTGCTGCTGGGTCTGACCCAGGACTCCCACTGCCTGTCCCCCTTATACCCCCTTCCCCCCGCTTGGCTCCCAAAGCCCATCCAGGGCAGTCTCCATGGCAACCCAGACCCTCTCAGCACACGCATGCCCCAATGCACTTGTGTCTGTGTCCAGCCTGTGGCCGGTCCAGGAAGAGGGGCAGCGTGCACACTCAAAGGACACAGGGCTGGCGTGACCTTGCTGCCACCTAGAAGCACCAGGACAGGGCTAGTGGAGGCCGCTGGTCCAGGGCTGTGGCCCGGGCTGGAGTGCTGGTCGACCCTCCCGTCCTGCACTCACATCCCCCCCAGCCCGCAGCCCAACAGGAGCGACAGGACGGGGGCCAGAAGGGCGCACGGCAGCGATCTTTCGTGGGCAGGCTCTCCAACGCGGTGGGGTCACTCCCGAAAGCTTTACCCCACCCCTAACCTGTGGCCCCAAGAGCCACAGCAGGAGCCCCGCCTCTCCAATCACCTACCCAGGCCCGGCCACCAGGCTTGAGGGGGGCTACTGGAGGGCCGGGAAAAGCCCCTGCTAGGTCAGAGTGGTGGCGTCCAAGGACACTGGGCCGGCAGTGGGGACACAAGAACCCCCGCCAGCCCCCCACAAACACCCGTGGCCCTGAATCTAAAAGGTTCCAGCAGCAGTGATCAGAACCTGACCCTTCCGATCCCAGGATCCTATACGGAGTAAGAAGGTTTGTACTTCCTGCTTCATTTCCACGGAGGCGCTTTAGACAACGGGCCCCCGAGGTCCCCCTGGGGAAGGATGTGCTAGCTGCTGTCCAGGACCCCTGCCTGCTCCCCCACAGTCCACACTCCTGATTTTGGGCCTTCTAGGGGTCAGGGGGGCCAAGGCCGACACCCCAAGGCTCCCGCTCACCTGATAAGGAGGTCCCGCAGGTAGGCAAACTCACAGTGGGTGGTGTTCTCAACTGAGGGGAGGAGACAAAAGGGGCTTTAGAGTCACCGGAAGCCCCTCCCCGGGCCCTGCCTCTCCCCTCCCCCCAGGAGATCCTGGTGCCCAGAGGGGAGTGGGCAGGTGGGCACCGGGCACCCGGCAGGCACCGGGCTCCTCAGATGCCATTGTGGGGGCCCGGAGGACGAGGGCGGGAGGGAGGCAAGGCCGGAATTCAAGCTGAAAGAGAAAGTGGCCCACGGGGCCCACTGGGCGCCCTCCCACATGCGCATGCGTCTCTGCATCACCATTTACATCAAGCTCAGAACCAGCAAAGCTGAACCCCCGGGCTGCCTGGTGGCACACAGAGACCCCCAAGGAGTGACAGGCCCAGGGCCAGGGCCAGCTCTGGGGGAGGCGGGGCAGGGAGGGGCCCCCAGGCTCCCCCCACCCCGGTGGCAGCTTGGGGCGGAAGCTGATGGACGGGGCTGCAGGCGGGACGTGCGTGTGTAACAATCACGCACCAGCGGACCTTTCGGCGGAGGGATGAGGGGCGGCGTCTGCACGAAAGTGGGGGGCTCAGGGGTCAGCCTCGCACATTTAGCCCAATCTTCACACACCCCGCAAGCTCCACTGTGACTCCTCTGTGGGCACGAGTCTGCCCCCCGCAAGCCGGCAGGCGCGGCTGGGGCGCGAAACCCCAGGTGCCGCCCCCCGGCCAAGCTTTCTGGGTTTTATTCCCAGTCTCTTCCCCCCACGTCCCCACCCCCGCGGGGCTGTGCCTACACCAGAACCTTCCGCCGATGGGCTCTCACGCGGCACTGCAACCTAGCGTGGAGAAGCCTTGAGGGCTGGTGGGAAAGGCAGGGCCCCAAAGCCGGGACTGTGAGCCTGTGGCGGCTGCTTCCCGGCTGGGGGCATTCTCTGGCCTCTCTGACCCTCAGTTTCCTCCGCTGTAAAGTGGGGATAAAATGTCACCCACCTCTCCGTGACAGGATGAGTTAACTATGTGCTTTATTACACCCCACCTTCCTCCCGGGGACACTTCGGGCAGTTTCCGAGGATGGGGAAGAGATCTCGGGATGGAGAACAGCAAGGTGGAGGGAAGAGCAAAGAAACAGGACCAGGGATGGGGCAGGGTGGGCAAGAACGGGGCAAAGGGCATAACCACCACGCTCGCCGAGGGTGAGCACAGAGCGGGGCCAGTACTCCGGGCACGTCAGTATGCAAGGTCCCAGGGGTAAGAAGCCATCAGAGTTCTGGGAAGTTCGACAGTTCGGAGATGGAGCAGAAACTTCCTCCAGGTTCCGTGGAAGTAAGACCCGCCCCCTCACAGCCGTCCTTACAAGGTGCCAGGGGCTGTTTCCCAGAACAACCTCAAAGTGAGCAGGTGCAGCCGCACACAGGTCACGGGATATGCAGGCTCGGGCCCAACCCAGGAGCCGGAAGCAGGCACAGACCCTGCAATTCCTGCGAGCCCAAGTCGGCCACCAGGGGGCAGCAGAGGCCCATCACTGGGCTGCCCTCCACCCTCTCCCGGTCCCCGCGGGCCTGTGTCCTCTGACACCTCTCCACCCTCCAAAAAACCACGCACCTGTTAAAAAAGGATCCTAAGGGGCAACGTTTCAGGATGAGAAGGGGCCAAGGCAGGATGAGCCCAGGCAGGGCCTGGTGGAGAGACTGCCACGGGGGACACAGAGCTGAGCGGTCCCCACAGAGACACGTCCAGGATCGAGACCCTTAGACAGGGGTGAGCCGAGCAGAGGCAGAGGCTGGGAAACACCCAGGCAGAGGCTGGTTTAGAACACACCACCCGCGCCGACGTGGGTACCCGAGGAAGGTCTGTGCGTCTCTCCATGCCCCACCCCCTAGCTTTGGCAGTGCAGGATGGACCGGTGGGTCCCCGAGCCTGGGCCTCTCTGCAGGAGGGTGTGGGGACACCCTCGGGGCTCTGAGCACGCGGATGATGACTAAGGAGAGCGAGCCTGCCCGGAGGGTGCTCGCCGACCTCGGTTCTCAGCCATCACTAAATTAGAGCATTTGCTGCCCCCAGAGGTCCAGAGACTTTGAGACGTTCTCCCGTTTTACTAAAGCCTCAGCCCGTAGTACCCATTTCAAGGATGGTGAAAACTGAGGCCACAGGGGGTAAGGGACTTGCCCCGTGTCACAGAGCGGCCGGCAGGGGCGGGAATGGCTACTGCCGAATGCGTCCCAGACCCTCTGGATACTGGAGCCTCAGCCACGGGCTCCAAGAACAAAGTGGCCCATTTCAATCTGTCCTTTCTCCCCGCTCCGTTCTACAGCGTGGGGAGGGAACAGAGCGGACGGTGAAGAAATGCCCAGGCAGAGCCCCCTGGGGTGTTACCGCCTGAGTGAGTTATACCGTGTCCCCCCCAAACCCCACGGACCCTTGTGAGTGGGGACTTAGTGGAAAGAGCGTCTGAAGATGTAACTGGGGTAAAGAACCAAAGAGGCGATGACGTGGACTTCGGCTGGACGCTAGCGATGGCCAGTGTCCTTCGGAGGAGACGGAGACACAGACACGGTCAGAAGGCTGGAGGCGGTGCAGAGACTGGGGACACACCAAGGGACACTGAGGGCGGCTGGGGGCCTCCACAAGGACCAGCCCTGCGGATACCCTTGACCTCTGACCTCCAGAACCAGGAGGATAAGGTTCTGTTTTGAGCCGCCCCGTCTGTGCTGATTTGTCACAACAGCCCCGGGACACGGTCCCGAGAACTTCTGCAGGGAGCGGGCCGCCTGGTCGGCCAGAAGTCCAGGCCTGTGCTAGGCCCAGAGAGATGCAGCAGTCTGTCCAGGGGCACACAGCACGCCTCTGAATCGGCAGCCCCGGGACCCAGAAGGACCATAGCTCCTTCCCTCTCTGGTGCCCCCTGCCCCGTGGGTGACTGGGATGGAGGCACGGCTCCATCATCGAATGGCCGGGGGCCTTGGACAAGCCACTAGCCCCCCACCGCCCATGGCTGACTGGGGCAAAGCGACAGATGCGGCCCCCAGAGCACTGAGCTCGGGCCTCGGCAAGGCCAGTACCTTCAATGGTGCCCCACTTGGTTTTCCTTCCGAGGATCCTCTTCCCGTTCACCTGATACTCGTGGTCGCTGCCCACCACCGCAAACGGGATCATCTCCTGCGGGCGCGGGGCACGGGCAGCACCGGTCACATGTGTGCAGAGGCCAGACCACTCCCCGGGGCCCCCCCACCACCGACGCCCTCAGCCTGAGCGAGCCACATGCGACACGTGAGCTCCGACCCCTCCCGGCCCAGGGACTGCGTGCTCACGGCTCAAGGCCGTCCTGCGCATTTCCCCAGTTCCCCTGGACGTGTCCTCTGGCAGAAGCCGAGGGCCCCCAGGGACGGCGTCGGGCCAGCGCTCACCCGGAACTTCTCGTTCACCATCCGGTCTTCGGAATCCTCATCGAACTCCTTCTGGGGGTACACGTCAATGCCGTTGGACAGCAGGTCCGCGGTGATCTGGGGGGTCCGGAGGGGAGAGATGTGGGTGCCGTCCGCACGGTGTGCTGGACCGGCTCGCCAGCATCTGCCCACGCTGTGACCTCCAGAGAGTGAGGGGCCCTGGCCTGGGGTCAAGGGCAGGCTCTGTGGGGGCCGGTGACCCCGACACTCTCCAGTTCTGGTGCCTCCTGAGTGGAGGGGGGCTGCTGCAGGTCTGCCCGCCAGGAGACATGTGTCACCGCCTGAGGGACCTGGGTCACTGGTCCCAAGCGCCTCCCATCTTCCCTCTCCAGCTCCTCGCAGCCGGAAGACGGCAGCTCAGGGTTGCTGAGTCCTCCCTCGAGCTCTACCTGGAAAACCTCTGTCACTGCAGGTCCCTCCGCAGCCGGCGTGCACCTGCCGCTGCCAGAACTGTCACCACCCTTTGTGGCACTGGCTACCCCCCCCACATAACATTCCCGTGCACAGCCGTCATTCCTGCCCTATGCACAGACCACACCTGTCAGCAGCTTCTGGGGCTTGGGGCCTTACGCTGGTTTTTCCCTCCTGCACACACACCACGGTAAGGAGACAGTCCTTCCCTAAGCATGCTGGGAAGATCCCCAGCATCAGGGCCTGTGGAGCTTGCGGGATTAGACTAAAGGGGCCCCCTGCTCACACCCACTGGGGTGGCGGCTCTGCAGGGCCTGGGCACCTCGGTTCTCAGCTGGTTCTGACATGCGGCCCTGTTAGGAGCAGCAGCCCAGGGAGGAAGAAAGATGTGTCCACCTGTCCCATGGTGGGGGCCACCCTCTCGGACCTCCTCTTCCAAGAAAAGCCTGGCATGTTGTGTCGGATGCCCTCCCCCTCCCCCCACCGCCACAGCCTCTGTCCTCCTCGAGGAGTGGGCTGGGGGCTGGGAGCTGGAGGCTGGAGGAAGGGGGAGCAGCCTACCCGCTGTTTGAAGTAGACCCTCTCCTCCAGGGTCAGCGTGTCGGCCTTGGCAATGACGGGGACAATGTTGACTACTTTGCTGAGGCGCTTCATGAACTCGATGTCCAGGGGCCTGAGGCTGGAACAGAGCGGCCAGGATGAGTGTGTGGCTGGCGGGGGCCGAAGGACGGGCACAGAATGCGAGAGGGGCGGCAGCCGGCTCCCAGGCAGGGGACATGCCCACAAGGCCAAGGCCGTGGGCTGAGAGCCAACCAAGCCGTGAGTGACGGACGGGGGAAAGGAAGAGGGCCTCCCCCGAGGCCGGACAGGAGCAGGCTGAGGACGGGACCAGCTCTGGGCATCGTCCTGGGCGAGGCGACCTCCTGGAGAGGGGTGGCTGGGGCTTCGCTCGGGAGGGAGAAGCGGAGGAAAAACCCGGCAGCTCTGGGCTCGCGCAGCCGGGCCTCTGCGACACCACCCAGGGCACCCCCAGAACCTCGCCCCCTGGCTCCGGCCTGCCGCAGTCTGACGTAAGCTCAGCCTTACCCTCACCCCGCGGCCCCTGACCGGGCACCTGCTCCCAGCGGGCGTGGGGGCGGCTTTGCAGGGCACATTCCCTCCCCTCCGCGTTCGCTCTTCCCCTGGGGTGACAGCAGCAGCCACAGACGGGGCACGGGGTTCCAAACTAGAACAGCAAAGGACCCCCCCCAATCCCACAGGACCCAGGTGGGGGTTGGGGGGAGACAAGGCCCCAGGTGGGACGTACGAGTGGCCGGTGGCAGGGATGAAGTACAGGCAGCAGTGGACACGCGTGTCTGGGATTCGCTTCTTCCGGTTGATGTTAACCTCCTCCTGCAGGTACTTCTCGTACTGGTCATTGATGAACTTCATGATAGGTTGCCAGCTGCGTGAGAGACCCCGTCAGGCTGCCCTGGAGCCCGCCCAGGCCCCGCCGGCCAGCCCCTACATCCGGAATCCCAGCCCATGAGAGGCCCTGTCAGCCTGCACGGGGGACCTGTGCCGACCGGCAGGCCCCCTAGTTCCCCGAATCCCAGCCCAGAACCCCATCTTCTAGTACAAAGGCCGGGGGGTGCTGGGCTTCCTCAGCAGAGACCAAACCGGCCTCCCACGGGTAGTGGAGGGAGGGCAAGGGTCTCAGGATCTGAGAGTCTCGGTCTCTGAGGGTTTAGCAGCACCCCAGGCCAGGCGCACCCGTCGGCGCTCCTCTCCCAGGAAGAGGGGCCCCACAGGTCCTCACCAGTTCTCATTGTTGATGTGGTCCCCGAACCCCGGTGTGTCGATGACCGTCAGCTTCATGCGGACGCCCTTCTCCTCAATATCTGCACAGAATCCCAGCGCCCTGAGCTCAGGGGGAGACCCGGGGCCTTGTGGGTCCGACCGGTCCGACCCCGGGGCCTATACGGATGGGGCGCCGACTGGTGGTGACCAGCGAAGCCCAGCAGGGGCCAGCGACAGTCATCCCAGGGGCCCCCTGCCCACGGTGTCCCCAGGGGGGGTCTATCCGACGAAGGCCTGCAGGGCTCCTGGAGAGCATCCCTGACCCAGACCTTCAACATGCCCCGCTCAGGGGACCTGGTGTCAACACCCCGGCCTCCCTGGGCTCACCGTGCGTGATGGACTTGATCTCAATGGTCTTGGGGATGCGTTCCTCCGAGGTGGGCTGCACGGACTTCCGGCTGATTTTGGATTTGAAGAGTGTGTTGATTAAGGTGGACTTTCCCAAGCCGCTCTGCCCTGGGGAGAGGACGGGAGCCAATCAGCGGGCCCCGCCCCCCCCAGCACCCCTCGGTGGGGGCCGGGTCAGGAGGCGGGGCTGGGACGCCCAGGTGGTGGCCCAGCTCTCATGTGTGGGCGGCCTGTAGCAGGGCAGGGTCCTAGAGTACCCAGCAGGGGGGCTGGGCCCCCCGTCAACTCTCCTCTTCACACTTGGACACGCCAGCGTCATAAGGTTCGGCGAGGAAGCTCTGAGGAGCCCCAGGACCACAGGACAGAGGCTGGGCAACCCTGCCCCGGTCTAACCACGGCAACGCCACCCATGCTCCAGGGTTCTGGTCCAAAGACCCTGGGGCCTGGCTTCAGGGGGCCATGGAGGCTGAAGTGCAGGCACGCTCAGCATACAGAGTCTGCAGCCGAGTGACCGCAGGGTTCACTGAAAAGTCACTGGGTCAGCTGCTCCTGGGGCAGGAGGCCTGACAGGACCACCCCCCCAGATGGTGGGCAGCTGTGTCTCACTGCCAAGAGCAGGGACGGCCACGGGCTGGTGCCCACACAACAGACCCTGCAGCTGACCCACGAGCCAGCTCCCAGGACATCAGGCCGCCCCCGATGGGGCTCTAGGCACCTGAGCCCCAAAAGTGCTCCTGGCCTTGCCGCGTGCCCAGACCTCACCTCACCCACGTCCCCTCCTATTGCAGGAGCGAGGAAGGGGGGACGGGGGGGACGGGGGGTGGAGTCAGCGGTGGCAGGAAAGCCCCTGCTCCTCACAACTGGCAGAATCTAGGGCTGCACCTGCTGCTGCTGTGGAGAACCCGTCGGTCCCGCTCACAGAGCCCTCGCTGCGCACCGAGCGCTGTCCTAAGTGCGGCCGCGTGACCCTGGGCATCCCGCACCCGGTGCTGTCGCCCTGCCATCTGACAGAGGAGAGAGCAGGCGCAGAGTCCAGCGTGGGGACTGGGACCCAGCAGCCTGGCTCCAGGGCCCCGCCGTGACCCGGGGATTCCTGCAGAAATCTGCCACCGCCGCTTACGGGACGCCGACCGTGCACCCGGCACACCTCACAGGTGCGCGCGCACAAGACCCACCCTCGGACCCCCATCACCTCACCTCTTCCCTGAAATTAAATTACACCGATCTTCCAACTTTGATAACCTTGCAAGGAAAAGGGTGGGCTCCCCGGACGCTAGAAGCTGAGGCTGCGAGTCGCTGGGCGAAGCTGTTCAGCGGCCCAGGGACCAGCCCGCCCCGTCCATGTCCCCCTCGGCCCGCCTTCTTGTGCCCCCCCGTGTGTGCCGACAGCTCAGAGCCTGGAGCTGCTTCAGACTCTGTGTCTCAAAAATAAATAAACATTTAAAAAACAGGTTTTTTTTTTAATTAAAAAAATAAGGCTGAAACCATTATCACTATTCTCACCCTCACTGCTATTACTTCCTGGGGGCCCATGACCACACAGGGGCCACACACGTTATTAACTGACTTGCCCCCCCTCCCATCCCTCTGGGGTCAGGATCATCCCATTTTATGGATGAGAACATCGAGACTGGGAGAAGCCCGGGGGAAGACAGGACGAGCACCACGCAGCTTAGTTGGGACAAAGGTGGGATTCTTACCCTGGGTCTGCAGAGCCCCCAGGTGCCCCCCCCCCCCCATCACGTCTCGGCAGAGGAGAAGGAGGAACCAAGCTCCGGCTCTCTCTACCCCGGGAGCTGAGTCCTTGTCACGCCCTCTCTGGGTCTCATCGCTGCCTATAAAGTGGGGCACCCTCTCACAGGGTTTCTGCGGGGACTGAATGGGACCCAAGGGGCTTTGGGAACCGGAGACTGCCCCCTGCTGCCCCGAGCATGGCCCTCCCCTAGGGACCACCAGGAAGCCACCAGCCAGGCCTGCAGGGCATGGGGGGCGGGGTGGGCAGCCCTACCCAGGGCTGAGCCTGGTGACACCTGGGCAGGAGGTGGAGGCCGCTGGTTGGAGACCTGCCTCAGGAGCACCAGCCAGGGGCCTGGGGGTATTCCTCAGAGGAGCCAGGGACCCCCCTGAGGCGTGGGCAAAGGTGGGGCCCTCCTGGCAGGTACACACACAACGCCACACGCGCCCTGCAGGCCGGGCGTGCCCACACCCATTCTGCAGGAGGGCAGACTGAGCCCCAGAGCCCGAGGGGCTGGCTGGGTCCCAGTGTGGGGCACATGCTCACCGACCACCATGATGTTGAACTCGAAGCCTTGTTTCATGGCCTTCCTGCGCATCTGCTCCAGGATGGAGTCGATCCCCACGTAGCCGAAGTCCGCGGGGGCCTTCTCGTTCCGGGGCGCGGGCATCTGCTTCGACCCGGCATCTCTGGGGGTGTCTGCCATGTCGCCAATGCAGCTGGGAGCTGCCTCCGGGGCTGTGGAGGGAAGGGTGGAGGCATTAGGGGGGGCATGTACACCCGTCTGCAAAGCACCTACGTCCTCGGCTGGTTCCCACCACCACACCCATTTCTCAGATGGGAAAACTGAGGCTCGGTTGCCCAAAGGACCCCTTTGGAACATTGCAGAGCTAAAGACCCCCCTATACACCCTTCCTAGACTCAAATAGGACCCAACACGTGCCGCAGCCAGAAGGCCTCAAGACCCTTGGGGTCAGACAGCCGAGGGCTGGAGGCAAACTGAGCCAAGGGAGAGAACGAGCACCTGTTGTTCTCACTCCTGTCACTCCTGGGTGCTGCCAGTAGCCTGGGCACAGAGCAGCCCCCCCCCCCCCCGC
>PJEM01006739.1:20277-94245 GCA_004023845.1 Helogale parvula | reverse complement strand
TCCCCACGCTCAGGTCAGAGGCCAGGAGAAGGGCCGAGCAGAAGGCACCCCGTGGGGACGTGAGGGGCACCGACCCAGTGGAGCTGGTCCCCCCCAGGGTGCGGCAGGAGCATGTGCCGAGTCACACACGCCAGACCCAGCTCTCCTCTCAGTCCTGGTGGGCCAGGCTCTTGCCACCCCTCAACCCCCCGGGGGGCTTCCGGCTCCATCCCACCTCCCAGGGCCGCTCAGGGGTCTCCTGGTGCAGCTGGAGCTCACGGAAAGGAAGCACCCTGCTTGTGGTGACCTGCCCCCGGCGTGCGGTAAGGGATGGGGGGAAGGGGGCAGGGTGGTGCCCTCCTGGCCCTGCCCTGGGAAGCAGCAGGACACAGGCTGCCGGCCAGAAGGTCACCTCGGGAGCCTCAGGGAACGGCTTCCGCTTCCTGGGGAAGTGCCCGGTCTCTCCTCCACCACCCCTGCCTCCAAACCCCAGGGGCCCCAGCCGGCTCGCACCTTGGCGGCCGCACCCCTGCCTCACAGGGGTGTCCGAGGGAGCTGACATGGGGTGGGGGTGCCTGGCACCTTTCCCTCTTCCATAACAAGAGGATCAGCTCAGAAATTCCAGAAGGAGCAGCGTGGGTGCATTTCCCAGAGTCGCTCATCGGCCGCACCAAGCGCGGCGAGTCCCACCGCGAGGGACGGGGAGCCAGCAAGTAACAGAGCGCCCGGAAAACTGCCAGGCGCCGCCTGGGGCCACGCTGCCCGCCCCCTCCCCCCACCCCCCCGGCCAGGGGAACCCCAGGGACCCAGGAGGCTGGTGATGACAGGGCCCCTCCCAGTGGCGCCCGGAAGTCATCTGCCTCTGCTCCCTCTTCAGAAACCCTCCGGCATCTTTAAATAAACAAAGACGAGAGCGGCATCTGGCCCAGAACGCGGGGCTGTGGGGTGGCTTCCTGGAGACAGACTGGGTCCCCCCACCACTCGCAGGCAGTTTGGCCCCGCCCCACGTGACCGAAAATTGCTTCCAGGTGCCCGAGGGGCCGGGAGCCCTCCCGTTCAGGCCTGGGCCCCCCACGCCCCCCTCCGAGCTGCACGGAGGGGGTGCCGCGCCCCCTTGAGCCCCACTCGGCTCCCTCCCGCTGACCCCTCCGCGGGCAGACATCCACTGCAGAAACTCAGCACAAAGCAAACATCCCGCCCAGCAGGGCCCTGTGCGAGAAATACTAAGGAAGACAGCCAAGCCTCATCCTTCCCACCCACGGAGGGAAGGGTCTCACCCCTCAATGGGGGTCCCCCTGCCTGCCAGTCCCTCCTCTCGGAGGCCCCTTGTGGGGCAACCTCCGGTGGGCCTGCCCTGATCCGCAGGCTCAGGCTCGGCCCGGGTGGTGAGGGCAGGGGCAGGGTGGTGAGGGCAGGGGCAGGCAGCCGTTGGAAGAGCAGAGGCCCCGTGAGGCCGAGTCGCCCAGAGATGCCTTCCCGAACCCTTGCTTTCCCCGAAAGCCCATCTCCTCCAACACCGTCCGTCATGAACTTCTGGGATGGAAGGTTCTATGCCCGCACCGTCTAACCTGGTAGCCACACGCGACTATTGTTTTAATTGTGGTAAAATACACGAGATAAAAGTGACCATCTGTCATTTTTTTTAAACGTACAGTCTGGCACTGTTCAGTACACTCTCGGTGCTGTGGCCCCATCTCCAGAACGCTTTCCGATCTTGCAAAACCAAAACTCTCTCCCCATTAAACACAGACGCCCACGCCCTCCCGGGCGCCGGACGCCTCCATCCGACCCTGCGTGAATGTGGCTACACTAGGGGACCCCGTATAAAGAGGAATGTTAGGGGCGGGCTTATTTCCCTTAACACAACGTCCTCAAGGTTCACTCACGCTGGAGCAGGTGTCAGGATCTCCTTCCTTTTTCTTTTTTAAGTTTATTTATCAACAGAGAGAGAAAAAATGTGCATGAGCAGGAGACAGGCAGTGAGAAGGAGTGAGAAGCCCAAGCAAGGCTCTGCACTGTCAGCACAGAGCCCGACCCGGGGCTCAAACCCCACGAACCGTGAGCTCCCGACCTAAGCTGAAATCAGGAGCCCTCATCAAGCCCTGAGCCGAAATCAGACGCTGAGCGGACTGAGCCACCAGGCGCCCAGATCTCCTTCCTTCTCAAGGCTAAGAGTCCCTCGTGTGGCTACGGATCCACAGCCCTCGGGCCCCTGAGGACTTAGCCCTGGCGGCGCTCGCTATGAACAGACGGGTGCAAACGTGGAGATCTCTCCCAATGCTGGGTGCACCCACGTGCCAGTAGCATTTTTACTTTTTTTGAGGACCCACCCGCTGTCTTCACATGTGACTTCTGAGCACTTGAGATGTAGCCAGGCCAACGGAGGGACTGATTTTTCATTTTATTTAAAGCTTAATTAATTTAAATGTAAAAAACTACCACGTGGCAAATGGTGACAACGCCGACAGCACAGAATTCTAGTCCGACCGACTCCTTTCACAAACGGGGAAATTGAGGACTCCAGTGAGATTTTTTTTTTTTTTTGTCATCTGTGATCATAGACCGTGGGCCCCGGGCAGGAGGGCAGCTGACCTGGGCGGAACCCCCACGCCAGGGAGAGCACAGTCAGTACTCACGGAATGAATGGGGTCTTGGCGTGTCCCCGCCCGAGGCCAGCCCGCAGCCCCTCCACTCAGACCCATGTCCAACTCACACCTTCCCCAGGGACCTCTGCCTGGGGCCCGGGGCCTCACTGTCTTTCCTGCTGCCCCTGACCCTCTGTTTCACACTCAGACCTCATGAGATGCTATTCACAGGAAAGGGGAGTTCCGCACAGAGCAGTAAGTTTCACGTTTGTGTCCCAGATGATGCTCTCTGCACCCTCGTGAGCTACAGGAGCCCCAGGTTTTGAAAGTAGAAAAGTCAGGTTCAGAGAGGTAAAGTAACTTATGCAAGGTCACACAGCACCACCTGCTTTTTCTGACTGTTGCTGGCTGCCTCTGGGGCGAGGAGGGATGGAGAGAGAGGGCAAGCTGCCGCGCCCTCCTTGGAGGAGGGACTGCTCCCCAGAGCAGCCTCTCCCCCCAGGCTCCCAGGCCCAGGGCCACGTCACTGCCCTCCAGGCCACCCAACTCTCCCAGGGAAGGAAGGCCCTAGACCACCCAGGCGGAGGTGACCCCGCACACTGGTCATACTTTCCTCCAGCCTAATTACTCCCTTTGTTGTGGTTCCAGACACAGGACATAAAGTCTGACCCTTTCGACCACGGTCCGGTGTTCAGTTCGGTGGCATTAAGGACACGCCCGGGGACACGCAGCCATCGCCAGCATCCGACCGCAGAGCGTTTTCACGTCCCGGATGGAAACTGTGTCGATCCCACACTAACTCCGCCCCATGCCCCCAGCAGCCTCCAGGGCACCTTCTGACCTTGTGAACTTGACTCCCCAGGGACCTCACACAGCATCGTCCTGGGCCCGGCTTCTGCACGGAGCCCGACGGCCTCAAGCCCACCCCTGCAGTGCAGGCGCCCGACCTCCCTTCCCTCTTCCGTCCGAATAACACTGTGCATCTGCTCATCCGTCAACACACACTTGCGTGTTTCGCCGTTTTGGCTGTTGTGACAAACACTGCCGTGGTCACGGCTGGGACAAGGATCGGAGCCCCTGCTTCGAATTCTTCTGGGCGTCCAGCCTCAGGATCACAAACAGACGCCAGTCGCCCCTCAGCAAGGCTGTGGCTCGGACCGGGACGTCATCCTGCCATCAGTCGAGGCGCGGCGCTTCTCCGCAGGCCACACGGTAGGCGCCAGGGGCCGTGGGTTCGGGCCCATGGCAGGTGGACCCCGCCCACCCGGCAAAACGGGGGCACATGTGGTTCCCGACCGCACACCCCCTGCCACTGCCGTCCACTCTGAGAGCCCCCTGACCCTGACGCCGTGCCTTGCTGGAGGCGGGGGGATCCCCAGCTCCTACCCCAGAGAGGCGCACTCTAGAAATATGCCAACCACCCACCAGGACGTGGACGGACAAACGGCACGTGGAATATCAACGGAACGTTAACTGTCCAAGGCCGTGACGTCCCACCGCCTGCTAGGACACGGACGAGCCTTGGAAACGTCACCCTCCATGTCGCAAAAGGCCACATGTGTAGGGTTCTATTTACGTGACTCGTCCAGAATCGGGCAAATCCACGAAGACGGAAGGCGGGCACGCACCGCCAGGGGCCGGGGGAGGGACTGGGCTTGCTCACTGCGGAGGGAGCTTCCGTTCGCTGATGAAAATGTTCTGGAAGCAGACAGGGATGACAAGGCCGTGAATGCAGGCCCCCGGAGGGGACACTCTGGACGGGCGGCCAGGCGGCGGGGGGCTGCAATCTCAATGAGCCGTCGTGTTCAGAACGGGAAGCACAGGCTGTCGGTGGAGCCGGATTTCAAGGAGCCCTGCTGGGCCCGTGAGTGCCCACCGCCGTCTCCACGGAGCCAGGGGGCAGCTGAGGCCCGGATGCCAGGCTCGGGCCCGAGGTCTGGAGCCCCAGGGCGGCCAGGCCCTGCGGTTCCCAGGAAGGGCGATTCCAGGGGAGGCACACCAGCTGGAGGAAGTCTTGCCAATTTCTCTCCGCTGGACCCCATCTTGGGCCCCGGCCCGCGGGCCGCTCCCTTGTGGGGAAGGCCCCACCACCCAAGACACCCGGCCGGTGGTGGGGGCTGCCCCCTCCCTCAGCACTGGCACCTGCTGGCTGGCGCCTCCCCGGGAGCTGGGCGGCAGGGCCCTGAAGCAGGAAGCAAGAAGGACACGCGGAGACCTCGCTCCGGCAGCCCCAGGTGGGGCTGTGACTTCTGCACCAAGTGACAACTTCTCCCCCACCCAGGGCCGGCCAAGGATGACGGGATCAGTCGGTCGCCTGCAGGGCACTGCCGCTGGGGCTGCGGGTGCGGCTCTTCGGGCTGGGACGCTCTGAGCCCCCTCACGGGGCCCCAGCTCCAAGGTGCCTGCGCGACACAGCAGGCTGGGGAGGCCTGACTGGGAAGCCAGCACCCAGGGGTACCCCCTTGGCAGCCTGCTGCCAGTCCTGCGTCTCAGAAAAGTTCCCACGAGTCCCATCCACCCCGAGCATCAGCCTCGTCGGTCAAATTTAGAGGTGGCTCTATCAGGGCCACAGCCTGACTCTGCTCTCAGCGGGAGCAGGGCAGCCACAGCGCACCAGGCTCTCGAAACAGTGCTCTCGGGGCAGAGCCAACGCCAGTCCCCTATCTCACCCGATCCTGTCCGCTGGGGGTCACCGATCCCGGTGTCTGAGCGCGCCTTGCTCAGTCACCACCCACAGCGCCTGAAAGCAAGGCCGACCGGTCCGCAGATGCCTAGAAGGCTACCCAACGGGTCGACGAAGAAAATGAGTCACCAAGGACATCCAGGCAGACCCACTCGGGGCCGGATGCTGGGGGTCCCGGGGCACCAGGGACTCTCCTTGCCCCCAGGCCCCTAGACTGCACGTCCGGACAACGTCGTCCCCGCGCGGTGAGGCCTCCCGTGGCCCAGCCCAGCCCAGGCAGTCCCAGCAGTCGGTCCACGTTCACCGCCTGATGTGCACACAGGGGAGGGTTCTGGGCGGCCCACACCACAGGTGCATGGAGTCTGCCCTCGGGGACCTCGACGCAGACTGAGGGGACACCTGCAGACCCCAGCAGGGCACCCGAGCCCGTGGCCAGGACGCAGACGGCCCCTGGTTCCCGTGGAAGGTGGGCGAGGACCCGCAGCAGGCAGAGCCCGGGGACAGTGACGGAGCTGCTCCTTCCCCGCCGCCCCCCCCCCACCCGCCCCGTCCCGCGGCTCCTGGCCTGGGAGGCACGCCGGCGTCCCCGCTGCTCTCCGGCGGGGCCTGCGCCCCGCTCCACAGCGACCGAGTACGCCATGTGTGGCTTTCTCTCCCCGCGTGTCCCCCGACGTGACAGCCACGAAACCTGCCACACTCACCCCTGTGCTGCCGTGTTGAGAGCAGGGCTGGGCACGGGGTAGGTCCACGACCCGATGCTGAACGAACGAATGAGTGAGTGAGTGAGTGAACAGAGGAAGGCAGGACGCCAGTCACTACAGGCAGCGCCTCCGGGGCTCGCGCGGCGCCAGGGGCTCCTGGAAATGCCACCCGGGCGCTAACTCAGGTGACATGCACAGAACAAGACCTGGTAACTCAACACAGTCATTATCCCCAGGTCTCCGATGAGTAAACTGAGGCCTGCAGTGCTTTTGTGACTTATGATGATCCAGAGCGAGCGGAGGGCAGAGCCAGGATCTGGACGCAGGAGGATGACTCCACAGGCCGGGTCCTGAACAGCAGGGAGCAGGGGCCGAGGCTCTGGCCTCGTCTCCCCAGGAGATGCCCAGCCCTTTGGGGAGGCACTCTGTTTAGTGAGGCCCGGGCCCATCAAGGGGCATTAGGGCTTTATTTTTAATGTTTATTTATTTTTGAGAGAGAGAGTGAGCAGAGGACGGATAGAGAGAGAGGGAGACACAGACTCCAAAGCAGGCTCCAGGCTCCAAGCTGTCAGCACAGAGCCTGACATGGGGCTCGAACCCACGAACCGCCAGATTATGACCTGAACCGAAGTCAGCCGCTTAACCGCCTGAGCCACCCAGGCGCCGCAAGGGCCATTAGGATTTTAATCTCCATAACCTGGGAGCAAAGCCATTCAAAGGCCAAGCCTGGTTGGCCAAGCTCTGCTGTCAGAGCTGCAGGGACCAGTGTGGGGGCCCCAGATTCCAGAGGCGTCCAGGGCAGGGGTGCTGATGTAGGAAAATCGTGGTGGAGCAGAGCTCCCCCCCCCGCCCCGCCCCAGGGGCCCAGCACACCCGCTGCCCCATCAGAGCTCCCAGATAGACCCAGGTGAAGAAAAGAGAATGGGAGCCTGGGGGGCTCAGTCGGTTGAGCATCTGACTTCAGCTCAGGTCATGATCTCATGGCTCATGGGTTCGAGCCCTCCATGGGGCTCTGTGCTGACCGCTCACAGCTCAGAGCCTGGAGCCTGCTTCGGTTTCTGTGTCTCCCTCTTTCACTGCCCCTCCCCCAGCTCACACTCTGTCTCGGTCAGAATAAACAAACATTAAAAATTAAAAAAAAGAAAAGAGAATGGGAGGTCAGTGGGGCTGGGGGACCGGACACACACACATTCAGAGGCTGCTGAACGGCCCTGAAACAAGATGTTAAAGAAATGACCATCAGCAATAATCGTGGAAAAAGATCCTGGGGACCAGGACCACAACATAGATTCATTCAACAAACATCTGGTGGCCAGCGGGTCTCCCTTCCTGAGCTGCAGCAAGAAGGACCAGCGAGAACACGCGGGTGCTCAGGACGGGACGTCACGCCTGCGGGGCTCTGAAAACAGGACCCCTGCCCACTCCCTCGGCTCCTTCTCCCTTGCCCCCCACTCGCCTACCCCGAGCCGCAACAGACTCTGCCAAACTCCCCATAAATGTCACAGGGGAACTTCCTGTTCCCTTCTAAAGACGGAAACACGGAATCCAAATGACCGAAGTTTGCAGACTCGTGCGAGGACGGAATCTTAAAAGCGCACATGCCTCATCTAATTCGATAAGTAATTCCAAATCGAATTACACTTCACACTTTGTGGAGGGAGGAAGCATCCAGCCCCAGTCTGCTCAGGAACCGAGGCTGCCAGAAACCTGAGCCTTTGCCCTCTGGCCTGAAACTCCTCTTAGAACTGGAGCACAGAGGCTGGAGCCTCTGCGGAGAAAGGAGGGATTTGCAAATGCAAAGAGCTGCACCCCCCCACTCCCTGGACCTCCTTCCTTTTTCCAAGGAGACCGGACCTCCAGTGTGTATGGCTTCTGTGTGAGGAGGCTGGGGGGGAGATGCATGAATAAAGATCTCCCAGGACCCTGTGCCCTTTGCAGACCCAGGAGGGGACGCAGCCTGAGAGCGCCATCCCAATCCGGTTCACTCATTCATTCATTCATTCATTCAGGGGCGCGAGGCGCCCGGGAGGCGGGTTCCCCCACTCTCACCGTCCACCAAGGCTCCTCTCTCCTCCCGCCAAACGCGTTGGAGCAAGCCTCGTCTCCATTGTGCTAGAAGGAATCTCAAGCAGCTCTCCGTGCCTGCCAACACGGTTTCAATCGGCCCAAGTCGGCGCAGTCAGATTTGGACAGTGGCCACCTCTCTCCACGCCACCCCACCCCCTTCTGGAAGAGGCCCTCTTCTGTTCTTTATTTGCAGCCCTCCGCCTCCTCCTCCTCTTCCTCCTGCTCCGGGGAGCTCTTGGCTGGGCTGGGTGGCCCTACGGAGTCCCTGGTCTTTGCTCAGACTTGGGAGCCTGGTTCACTTCCTAAAAAGCAGCCTGCAGAAGGGACACCCAGCCCGGGCCAGGGGTGAGCCCTCCAACCTCCTGCATCATGGATCTATTTTTTATTTCCTTTTCCACTACCCACTGGCCTCGCGGGATCAGGGACTGTGCCCCCAGAGCCTCCTCCCACACCAGAGAACCTTCCAGCACGATGGGTCCCCGCCCCAAAGCAAACCCAGAATCCAGCCCTGGGCCAGCCCGTCCACCGGGTCTGAAGGGGCCGGCCGACCACAGAGATTCTGTTAGTTCTTGGCAAATATTTGCCAAGTTAAAAGGAGGAAGAAAAGAACCTCCCCTCCACCCCCCAGCCCCGTGGATGGGTGGAAACTGGCCATTTGTCACAGAGTGGAATTTCCTCTTATCAGGGATGTCCCCCTGGGGGGGGCTCTCCTCCCCCATCCCCTCTATCAGCAGGGTTGTGGGCAGATCCTCACCAGAGCTGTGGGTAAGGGATGGAGGCCGGGGGTCCCTCCTGCCCCAGCTGATGAAGTCACCCCAGGAAACGGGGCTCTCTGGACCCCTTCCCCCCTGCCAGAGGCCAAGCAGAAGATCTAAAAATCCTCCCCCCAAAGTGATGAAGCAATCCCGTCTATGCGGTTGCGGTCAGGCGCAGGGTAGGGTAGGGGTGCCACCCAAGGCGCCCTGGTGCCCAGGGTGCTGCAGGAGGCAGAGCGTGGGAGGGGGCCCCCCGGGGGGGGGGTAGGAGCGGTGCATTCCTGGGCCAGACGCGGAGCCTGACCAGATGATCCCTGAGGCGGGGAGAGGGACATCTTGCAGCAGTGGCCGGAGGGCATCACGAGGGTCCCGGGATGCGGGGGCAGCAGCCCTGGACCACCTTGAACCCAGTCCCCCGTCCACGCGAAGCTCTGGGTTGAGGGGTGATGGCAGAGCTGGGGTCTTTTTCTCTCCCGCCTCTGGGAGCAGTGGGCTCAGGGCCTGGGGATCAGCAAGGACCCCAACGCGGGCCCCGCCATCCGCCAGCGGGGCTCCTTAGGAAGACTCCCTTGCTCCCCGTCCCCACTACCTCGCCCCTGCGCTCCTGCAGGAGACACTCATCCGTGGACAAGCCCATGAAGGGCCTCGGGAACTCTGAGGACACATCCGGAGTCACTAAGGGACCGTGGGACGGGTTGCCTGCCCCTCTACCCAGGCCCCCCTCCCCAGGAAAGTGTCGTGAGCATGGATCGCTGCCCAGTCACCCCACGGGACGACGCTTCCATCACCCCTGAAACGCTGCCTGCGGTGGGGGGACGCTGGCCAGGGGCGGGGTGCTGGGTCACACACCAGAGAGAAGCTGGCATGTCCCCACTGAAGCATGATGCCGGGGGCGCTTCTAACTGCACATCAGAGCAGAGTCCTGAGGGGTCACCCCTCACCCCCAGCTACAGGGAATGGGCCCTGAGCACCCCAGCCTTTTCCTTCCCACGACGCGCTCTTCCCCCGGCCGCGCGGCCCCCGCTGTGCCTCCCCTGTCTGAGGCTACTGAGGCTCAGCCTTCCTGCCCGCTCTCTCCTTCCATCTGTAAGTCCCGGCCCCTGAGCACTGAATGCCAACACCGGTGCCAACTGACCGTTCCTGAGCCCGTCCCAGCTCAGCAGAGATGCCCCGCAGCCCCACCGGCACCCGGCCCTCAGCCCAGCATCTGTGGCCCCCATCCCGGTGAAGTCTAGAGGTCTCAGATCGTGCCCCAAACTGAACTCTGACCCTCCAGGCTGCCCCCTTCCCCCGCCCCGTTTGAGTAAACGCCACCTCTGTGCATCCAGTTACCACGGCTCCAAGTCTGGGGGCCCCTCCTCTTCCATCACTCAAACCCAACCAGCTGTCCCATCAATCCCCCCAACATCCCGCGGCCCCCACAATCCATCACCATGACTGCCCTCCACACTCACTGTGTGACCCAGAGTGAGTAACTTAACTTCTCTGGGCTTCCATCTTTGGTGTAAGTTGGACTAACTCTACCACAGGCCTCCCACGGGCGCTGGGAGAAGCAAACGAGATAATTCACGAATCACACAGAACAGCCCCCGGTCACTGCTGTAAGCAGCTGTTCGTGGAACACAAGCCCGCGGCCAGCTGTCCCGCTTGGGTGAATGACTGTCCCCCTGGCTCCTACCAGCTCCGCACACAAGGCTCCTCACAGAGTTCTCCCCTGCTCTGCTCCTGGAGGAATCCCCCAACTTGTTTCCCTAGGTTGTTGAATGAATACATAAATGAATGAATGAATGAATAGGAAATTCACTGCCCTCCCTCCCTCCTCTCTTCCCAGCATAGTGTGAGGGGCCGGCCACTGCTCCCGGCCAAGCTGGGCGGCGCCTCTGGGGCCCCGGCCCCCGGCGTGCTGGCCCACATCCTCTCCCACGGGCTCCCCACAGCTTCCAGTGTGGGGCAGGATGGGAATGGGATGGGAACCGTTTCCAGTCTCCACTGTCCTCTGGAGCCACAAAGCACCGAAGAGGAAGGATGGACAGATGGATGGACTTCCGGGGACAGTTCCTGGCCATTCAGGAAATTTTGCTCAGAATATGGGGGGAAGGAGAGGCGGGCAGAGACTGGGCCTGGGGCAGGCCGGTGGGCTGGGGCTCGGGCCACTCGAGGCACCGCCCATGTCACCCCTCCCCCGCCCAGCAGATGGCCTGGCCAGTGCAACAGCGACACGCGGGTCCCACAAGCGGGTGGCTGCCGGTCACCGGACAACAGGCCCTCCCGGGAACCAGAGCCGGCCACGTCGTTTCATAGCCCAAGGGTGAAGTGTCGTGCTGCCCCCTCATCTGTGGTGGGGCAGTCACCCGCGACCTGCCTGCAGCCCGGACCGAAGCATGGTTGGAACACCCAGGAAAGGGAATTTATTAAACTCAGACACAACCAGTCTGGAAACTTCCCCAGTCCCGGTGCCCGGGGGCTCGGCCAGGACCTCAGGCACAAGGGGACCCCAGGGCCGGCCAGACCGGGCACTTTACAATCTACAGAGAACTCACACTTGCTTTATCACACTTGCCACCCAGGGCTCCCTTCTTGCTCAGAGTCCTTGCTTCCAACAGCCGAGACTCTTGAAATGAGCCCAAAATAACAAGACCCACAGTACCGTGTTCTTGCACAGTTCAAGACCGAAGAAAGTTAAACTAGAAAGTGCGCCAGTCTGTGGGGTCCCGCCCTGCCCGCCGGCATCCTCCACGTCCCCTCCCCCCACGGGTACCTGCCAGGCAGCTGGGAACCTTCCTGTCGGTCAGTGTCCTCCGTGAGCTCACAGCAGCCCCGGAGGCCCCGAGGGTGGGAGTCCATCCCCTCCCGGGTCCCCTCCCAGGTCCCCCCCCCCAGCCCTGCAGCTCCGGGAAGGAACCACATTCATATGGTAATTTCTGCCTGAGAATTGGCGCCGAGCTGAGGCCCCTCCAGTTGTGGGCCAGGAGGGGGGAGCCTGGCCCCGGCCTGACCGCTGGCTCCCCGGCCTGGGCCCTTCCCAGGGCGCTGGATCTGGGCTGCGGGGGGAGCGGGCCCTGGTGCACGCGTTGACAACGGACAGGGGTCTGTTTCACTTAACTTCTCGGTGACGTGCAGCAGCGGAGGATCCCAAGCCCTTGCTCCCTCCCTGGATCCCAGAGACAGCCCCCTCCACGCTTCCACCTCCCAGGAAGGAAAGGTCTCCCCAGGGCCGGTGGGGAAGGGGGATTGCGTTCTCTCGCTCCGCTCCCACACCCCTGTCCGCCTTTCTCCCTCCGGAAAGGGGGAGGAGGGGGTCACACAAAACCCTGCCACTCCCTCCACCCACTTCCTCTCTCACACAGCAGGAGCTCACTGCTGCAGAGAGAGAGAGAGAGAGAGAGAGAGAGAGAGAGAGATAAAGGGGGGGAGAGACAGAAAGAGAAAGAGAGAGAGAGAAGACACCCAAACTTTCCTTAGTTTTGGGCCCCTTGCGGGCGATGGGAACTAAAAGTCAGCTCGAGGACTCAGCTGCAGACCCCCATCCCCACCCCCAAACCCACCTGCAAGCCCATTCACCGCACCCCACAGAGCTGGCCCCCCCCCCCGACGCAAAAGGAAACAAAAGGCCCCCTGGCGAATTGCCCAGACAGATTCAAGGCAGGTCACGGGGGAAAGTGCAAGACGGGAGATGTGCACAGGGACGGCCCCTCCCCCACCGCCAGCCTGGGACGCAGGCGCACCCCAGTCTGACCAGCAAGTCCTGGGGAGAAGTGAAGACACAAGTCCGCCCCAGGACTCGGCACCGAGGTTCACGGCTGCACGACTCCCACAGTCAAGCCCAGAAGCAGCCCTGCAGCCCGGCTGCTGAGGAGCAGGCTAGGAGCACAGGACAGCCATCCACACGGAATACTATTCGGCCACGAAAAGGAACGAGGCGCTGACCCCTGCTACCATGTGGACCTCGAAGCTGTCAAAATTAGTGAGAAAAGCAAGACACTGAAGGCCCTCTGTTCTCCGATTCCACACACACAGAACACCCGAGGCCGGCAGACGCATGGGACACAAGGCAGCTGAGTGGTGCCGGGGGCAGGGAGCTGTTACTGGGAACGGGTCTCTTCTGAGATGACGAGAACGTTCTAGAATTAGCGGTGGTGACAGGGTGACTTTGGGAATGCACTACCGCTGGATCGTACACTGGAGACCACTGAGCCGTGCGGCGGGTACGCAGAGCTCCGTAAAGCTACCAACAGCGACATGAGGTGACCAGCTCCCCAACAAACAAGAGCGGGGGCTGTGTCCTCGTCCATGGCCGGCTCTCAGCGCCGACCCGACATCCCGCCCCCGGTGTCCCCCAGAGCGCAGCCCCGTGAGTGGGGGGCCCTGCGACGCCCTCCCTGCCCTCCCTGCTCCTGAGGCCACCGCTACCCATCAGGACTCACCGTTAAGACAGAAGGAAGCCCCAAAACCTCAACCGGAAGGGAGGGGAGGGTGGGAGAGAAACGCAGCCAATGAGCAGCCGGAGACGGTCTCTGGGCAGGAGGGACGAGGAAATGCCACTCGGCACTCCCCTCGCGGATGCGGGGACACTTGCGACCCCTTACACCTACCGGGATGGTGTGAGGCAGCAGCAGGCCCCAGGCCCCCTGCACACACGCACGTGCGCGCACACACATACACACACACGCACGCGCCGGGCAGGTGCTCAGTCTTCTGCGCAGGCCCAGCCAGCCCAGCGGAAACGACCGCAGGAGCCAACAGCTGCCTGGAGCGGGCGCCGGAAGTCCGGGGCCACCCTGGCAGGACCCACCCCAAATCGGTTAGAGGCCCGAGGCCCCCCCCCTCTCTCCCCCATCCCGACTGCAAGGATGCTGCCAGATGAGGCTCCGTGGACACAAGTCACAGAGAGAATTCACTGAAGCCCCACTTCCACGCGGCGGCAAAGGCCCCAGAGACGGAGAGGGGGCTATGGGGGCTCGAGGTTTAATGATAACTTTCGCACTTGAGTCTCGGGTGCCCCGTGGAGTTTGTTTGCTCTTTACACCCAGCTGGCCCTGGAGAGCCCCACGGGAAGGCGGCACACGCAAGGGGCTGTCCTCGCCCCAACCCGCCCCCAACAAACAGGGGGGGCCCGCAGAGAACCGGCCTCCCATCCCCGACTCACATGTCTCCCCACGACCTGGGAACCAGCAGCGGACAGGTGCAGACAGAGGCCGCTGGCTCATCCTCCCAAGGCCCGCGATGGGCCCCACCCCAGATGCGCCCCAGGGGACGCGAGCAGACCAGGCCTGGGTTTCAGGCCCAGAAGGATCTCTGCACCTTCCTGTTGAGCTGGGCGAACGTATAAGGAAGTAATGAAAACAGAGGTGGCTCTTGGCACACAAGCAAGGTCCCGGGGAGCCTTGGGGAGCCCGACCACTGTGAGCCCTGGAGGAGGCTGGGGAGACGGCCAAGACCTTTGGAAGGATGGCCAAGGTCAGCTGAGGAGCTCTGTGCCAGAGGAGCAGGAAGCAGGAAGCAGGCACCTGCTGGGCGGTGCTGTGTGGAGGGTGCAGTGGGGAGGCTAGAGCTTGGAGGCTGCCTCCTCCATCTGTCCATCTGGACTAGGGGGCACCACGCCCCCCAGCCCCGCCCCCACAGGTTACATCCACTGCCCCCTGGGGTCCTGCTCCTCCTGCCGCCCCTGAGCTGCTCTCCTGTGTCTCCACTGAAATTCCAGAAGAACATCTCAATACTCCCCGGCCCAGAACTTTGCTGAGTTCCAACTGCTAAGGAGCTGCTCCCTGGGACCGCCCACAGGCCCTAGGACATCTTCCCGGGGCACCTTATCTTAGAGCTGGTGCATCCTTTTCTTATTTTTTTTAATGTTTACTTATTTTTGACAGAGAGAACACAGCGGGGAGGGGCAGAGAGAGAGGGAGAGAGAGAATCCCAAGCTGTCAGTGCAGAGCCTGATGTGGGGCTCGATCTCATGACCTGAGCCGAAATCAAGAGTCACACCCTGAACTGACAAGCTGGCCACTTAACTGGAATGGAAGGTTCTGGAAGGCCTGCCTTGTGGGTTCCTCTGCCCTGCTCAGCCCAGGGCTGCCCCGAGGTCAGAACTCGCGGAGACGGCAGGCGAGGGGTAACGTGCACTCAACACCTCCGGGTCCAAGTTCTGTGACACGCGGTGTCTGTTTTACCCCCGTGCAGACCCGACGAAGCGATAACAGCTCACACACCTTCCGGACACCGGGCCGCGCGGCTCAGAGGGGACGACGCACGTGGGCAAGGCCACAGGGTCGCCGACAGGTGCGCAGAGGGCACCCGGCCCTACGTGTGAAACTGCCTCCTGGCAAATGTCCTTCCCTGGGTGCGTTCTGGGGAGCCAGCAGCTCGCCCAGGGAGCAAGCAGGTGTGGGGGGCGGTCAGGAGCCTCAGGAAAGGCTGACCCGGTCCTTAGGTGGCCGGCCGATGCCATGTTAACAGAGGTGGGGATGGTCCCTGGGCCCAGGTCTCGCCAAAGACACGAGTCTTCCGGCCACCCCACGCCTGGCCTCCTCTCCCCCTGCCCAGAGCCCCCCAACCTCCTGGCCCCCACCTGGCGTCACCGCCTTCGTCCCTGGGAGCCTCACCGGGCGCTGCATTCTCTTGGATCGGAACGGCCCCCACATCCTGCCTCCAAAGGCCCTCAGCCCGCTGGGGCCCCAAGAGGGGACTAGGAGGGGCTCACTCTAAACCTGAGGGGGGGACACTTGGGAAGGGGTTGTCCCAGATCCAATGCTGCCAATGTGGACTCAGCGGACCCGTCACTGAACCCGCGGGGCCGGCAACCTGCTTCGTGGGCCTTTACCCAGACCTGCCTCGGAGACGGGAAGACATCACACACCAGAGGACGGCAGAACAGACTTCTGCCCTGAACTTGAACATTCCAGGCGTGCGGGAAGACCAGCAGGAAGGAAGGTGCCGGAACAACGCTTGCTGGGTGCTATTTGGCAGCACAGAGGAGGCATGACGCTGCCCCTCGGTGGGCCGGGTGGGCTGTGGGGAGGGCACACGGAGCGATGTAGGCCAGACAGGCCTTGGGGTGAGACGGCCTGGACCAGAGGTGGCTCAAGGAATCAGCTTAAAACTCATTTATTCTGTGGGTGCCTGGGGGGCTCCGTCAGTTAGTTGTCTGACTTTGGCTCAGGTCATGATCTCACGGTTCATGAGTCCAAGCCCGTGTCCGGCTCTGTGCTGACAGCTCAGAGCCTGGAACCTGCTTTGGATTCTGTGTCTCCCTCTCTCTCTGTGCTTCCCCTGCTCACACTCTGTCTCTCTAAAAATAATTTTTTAAACATCTCATTTATTCTTTAATAAATAAACTTAATGAGCAACCTTACATATTCCCTAGAGAGAAACGTTCTCACCAACCTGAACACTTCGGGGATGACTGAGTACTCCACAGGTCTGCCTCAGTTTCCACCTGTCATGTAGGAAATGAGGCGGCCCCTTCCCCTCCACACACTCCCCAAGAGGAAGACCGAGGGCTCCGGACACCAGCCCAGAGTCAACCGTGGTCAGCAGGATGGTACCTGTCGGAGGGCCCGGCCCTGGCAGGCTGGCGGCAATGCCTCGGGATCCTGTCCTCGGTCCCCTACGTCCCTGGATCCCGGGCACAGAGTGGGGCTGGGGTCATCTGGCCCAGCCCCTTGCCCCGGGAGAATGTACTCAGATTCCGAAGAAAAGAAACACTCCGAGGAGAGCAGGACAGCAGAACCAAGGGCTGTTCTCACAAGGCTCCCTGGAGCTGGCTGTCCAGACACCAGAGTATCTGGACAAAAGACGAAAGGCTGCGGCCACACCTGCTGAACGTGCATCCACTCAAACGTGAACTCCTGGGACGTCCAGGGCCCCGGAGACAGAGATCAGAAGGATGCACTCTCTACCCAAGTCCACGGTCTAGGGAGAGACAAACAGGACACAAAAGTCCCCGTCCGGTGTGGGGGGCCCTCCACGCAGGAGGGCGAATTCCCCGTCCTGCTCCGGGCTAGGAAAATCTTATCTGCAGTCCCAATGTCACAAAGGCCTGGTGACAGGCACCTAGAACCTGGCCTGGGAGATGAGGTAAGAGATAAGTATCTGGGAGGTAGGAGGGAGGTCTGTGCACATTCCGCTGGGGACACCAGCAAGGGCACTCCGGTGACTGGATGCCTGGGCACTCGGTGCCTGGCACTCGCAGGACAGGGGCTGACAGGCCTCTGGGGACACAGATCCTAGAAGCGGAGGCTGCAAGCCAGGTGCTAGGGAGATCGATGCCTGAAACCCTCCTTCCCAAGGCCAAGCGGGGCTCAGTCCCGGTGACTCAACCCCAACCTGGAGCTGGAGTTCCAAACGGCACCTTGGGTGCCCAGGACCTAACATCTCACGGAGGGCGGCCCCTCCACCCCAGCTCCAGGAGAGGCACAAGAAATCTGGGGGTGCTCCTGCCACAATCCAGCTAAATCAAAATGCTTAAACATCACATTTCGGTTGGAACAACCAGGAAGAGAGGAGTGAGCTGGCGGGTCTCCACCTCTCAGACCCTTCGCGCAAAGCTGCAGCCCCCAAACCAAGGCCAGGCCCTCCTCCTGGAAACCAGCTTCTGAGGGCTGAGCGTGACCTCTGCTCTTAAGGTGGGGACGGCTGGCCCTGAGGGCAAGTCCAGGGGCAGTTCAGGGCCCCGCACAGTTAGAACTCGGAACTCCTGGGCCTAGAGGCCAGGCTCTTCCTGGCAGTGACAACAGAGAGAGAGGGGAGGGGGCATCTGGACCCCACGCACCCACCCCAGCCCAAAGACGAGCCTCGGCGGGCAGGCTGGAGGGCCTGTAATTAGCTCGGGCCTCAGCTGACTTCCCAGCCCGCCACCCTGGGGAGCGGTCCTGGGGCGGCCTCGTCAGGCTCCCCTGAGCGCCTGAGACAGGTCCCCACCTGTCCAAGAAACCAGGACGGCGCTCAATAAACAAATCAAAGCCTGCTGCTAGAAGGCAGGAGTCTGGGAATGGAGTCTTGGCCATGGGCTGTGATTTCCGCTGGAAGCATCTTTCCCTGGAGCCCGGCTGCGTGGAGTCGGCAGCGGCTGCGATCTCTGAGATCACCAGGCCTGAAATAAAGTCATCCCCCTGGTGCGCTTGGCCACGGAGAGCAGGAGGGAGCCCAGGGAAAGCTGGCCCGAGATTTAAATGTGCGGGGGGCATCGGAGAACGGAAGCTCAGCCAGCCAAGGGCTTCCTCGACCTTTGACAGCACAGGAAGCAAGGCTAGAGGCTGGTGGGGGTGCTTTCTTAAGGATGGGGTCTTCCCTTCAGTGACTGCCCCCAGGGAATGTGGCTTATCCTATCTCACAAGAAAGGCTCAGGCCCTGACACAACAGGAAGTGGGGAGGGTATGTGGCTGGGGAAGAGGGGCGGGGGTGGTAGGAGGACAGTCAGCCCAGAGATCCTGGTTGCCCTAAGGGGTACAGGCTCCTGGGGGGAACCCTGCCCTCGGGGCTTGGGGCAGCAGACCAGGCACTCAGGGAATGACCCCCCCCCCAACCTGGGCTGACTTTGGCGTGGCTGGGTGGGGCCTGTGGCTGCCCCTCCCCATGTCTTGGAGGGCCCAGTGCCCCAAAGAGTAGCCCCCACCCCAGCCAGCCGCGCTGGGCACCATCCCCGACACGGTGCCAGCCACACAGAGCAGGCTGGCGGAAATGCAGACACACAGTAGTGACGTAGATGCCCCAGCATGGGAATCATGGGGGGGGGGCAGTGGGGATGCCTGGAGGGGTCGGGGACCATGCAGGTCTCCGGACACAGATGTTAAAAGGGGTCAGCCACAGAAGAGGCCTCTCTCCGTAGTCACTGAGCCCAACGGAGACCCAAAGGGACAGAAGCAAGAATCCCACCCGTCCAATGAGGTCCCAACACAGACACCGGCCCTCCAGCCCCAAATGGTTACACAAACTCATTCTGCTTCCTATATCCTGAAAAGGAGCCCCCCTGGGTTGCCGCGGGAGTCGGCCAGAAGAGAAATGATGACATTTGTGTAAACCCCCAAGGAGGCCAAGCCCCGAGGAACGAGGTGGGAAATCCACACGCGATTAGAAGGGATCAGACGGGAATGGGGGGCTTTTTCTCGTCGCCTAAGAGGATTTTCCCTGCGGGCTCCGCGTCGAATTCCCGCTAGGGCGCTATCCCTTCAGCCAGAAGCCCACGGCCTGGGCTGCACATTTTTCTGCAGGAAAGGAATTTCAAACTTGTCTTTGGTGAGCAGAGATGCTCCCCCGAACCTCTGCTTCCGGCAGAGAGGAAACAGAGGGGGACCAGGAGCTGGGTCGATCCCCAGGGGACAGGCAGGATGAAGTCTGGGGAGCAGGAGACGCGAGCTCTGAAGCACCCGGCCCTCCCAGCGCTGGTGCTCGGCTGGACCCCGCGCTGTGGGATTTGAGTCTGGCGGTTTCCCCGTTGTCTCGTTGTCTCGGCTGGAAAGCTCTTTGGAAGGCATGTCCCCAAGGCGCCCCTTCCTCACCTCCACCCCCGCCCTTGCCCTGCTCCAGGCAAGGCACCACCTCCCAGACACCCCCCAGGAACCACAGGGTCCCCCCCATACCAGACGGACACCCGCATTTCTGGGGTCTGCGGAAGCCAACCTCCGCCCGATCCAACGGCTGACAATCTGTGCGGAACGGTTTTAAGAGGCAGCAGCGGCCAATCCGAGCGCCTCCCAGGCCCCATGGAAGCCGGGGAAGCCCCCTCGAGAACGGGCCACCGGCTTTGAGAAACTCCCCGCCTGGGGAGGACCTGGCCGCTCGGCACAGCCGGCCAAACATTTACAAAGAGATAGCTGTGGCCGCACAAAGCCCTTTTCTTCTGCTCCGAAGCCGAAAATCTGGGCCCCGCATGGAGACGGAGCGCCCACCGCCCCTCTCCTGGGGACCCAGAGCCGGTCCTGCCGGCCGGGGGGTGGGGTGGCCAGGGGTGGGGGACGGGGACCCGCGGCGCTCGGCCCCGCCACCAGGCCCTCGGAGGACCGCCGGGCGGCCGCGCCACCTGAGGCCCCCCTGCCGCCGGTGCGAGGCCGCGAGGAACAAAGGGAGCGGAGGACTCACCCCTGCAGCAGAGTTGGGCAGCGCTGGCTGCCGGAGAGTGCGGCCCGCCCACCGGGTCACATGGCTCGGAGCCGAGCAGAGGATCAAAGGGGCTTTGTGGTCGCGGAACAAGGAGCCTCCCAGAGCGCGGGCAGAGGTAGGAGGGACGGGCTGCGCACGGAGGCTCGGGGGCAGGGCGAGAGGAGCAGAGTGGGGGTGGGAGGGGCCCGCGGGAGAGAAGGGGCGCCCGGCCGCGGGGTCCCAAGCAGAGCGGGTGTGCGGGGTGCACTGTGTGGGAAAGAAACGCCAAGGAGCCGAGCTCCCGAGCCGGCCTCGGAGTCGCGCCCGAAGGGAAAGTGACAGGGTCCCCAGGAAAGAGCTCCAGGAAGGAGGGGGGAGGACGCTCACCTGGACGTCCCGTCCCACTGCCCCCGCGGCAAGTCAGGGCGCCCGCAGAGCCATGAGCGCCCTCCTCCTGGCGGTCCTGCCCGGGTGCAGGGTGGTGCCTGGAATGTGACACTGCGGGGGGGCCTCCCTGCTGCCCCGCCCAGCACCCGCCCCGGGGCCAGGTGAGCCCCAGATGGGTCCCGACCCCTGCCAGCTCAGAAAACACACCCAGGCTTCGGGCGGGCGCCCCTGGGTCTGCAGACCCCCCCTAGGAAAGCGGTCAAGAGCTAAAGTGTGCTGTGGTGCCCCAACAAGCAGCCTCGAGAAGGGGCTGGGAGGGCGGGCGGGGCCGGCTTACCGTGAGCTCCTTCTTCCCGGAGCCTAAGAACTCTGGCTGCCGCTTCTACGGCCCTCAGGGCCCCAGCCGTGAGTCACCTGGGCCCGCAGACCCGGCGTGGGGCTGGGACTCTCGGGAAGAGGGGGGGGGATGGGCGAGGTGGTCCCCAGGGCCAGGAGCTTGGGAACCACCCTGTTTGGGGCTGGGCCTGGACGCGGGGGATCTGCCAGACCCATCCCGTGCCACGACCTCTGACCCCTGAGTGAGTCACTCCCAGGCTGGGAGGGGCCGCGGCCCCAGGCCGCCTCCTCACTGCTGGTTTGGGGGGACTTGCAGGGGAGCAGGGAGTGAGCAGTTCCAGTGCAAAGGAGCCCCGAGGACACCTGGGAAGGCCCAGCCCCTCTCCCAAGGCTGGCCCTCCTTCCCCATTCCTTCCCCATTCCCACGTCCCCCCACGTGGCTGGTGGACGTGGCCCCCAGGCACCCCCCAACTGGCCACACTGGCAAACTGACCCCACGCAGCGGGTCCACCTTGGGGTTCCCCAGCTCTTCCCAGCAGCACCAACCCAACCACAGCCCACACCCGATGGCCCCGGCCTCCAAACCACAAAGGCTTCGGCGGGGGGGGGGGGGGGGGGGGGGGGGAAGCTGTCCTCCCCGCCCCACCCCCATGGTCTCCGGGCACCGGGCCAAGGACAGGGAGCGTCCAGGGGAGGCTCTGCGTGTCCACAGATCCTGTTCCCATCACAGCCAGAGGGCGGACGGCGGTGGACCTGAGGTGGGGGCCTCGGGGGCAGACGCGGCAATCAGGCCCCCTCTGCTCGAGAGAGCTTTGGCTCGTGACCCTGCCCTGCGGGCTCTGAGCCTCCCCACCTGTAAGATGGGCGCCATCAACGGTAGTCAGAAAGCTAACGGGGGCCATGACATCCAGAACCGGGAAGAGTGGTCACTCAAAATCAACACTCTTTCCTCCAAGGTGTTTCCTAAGACGGGGTGTGGGAACGGACCCTCCCATACCTCCTGCCCACTCTGCTGGGCCCCTGCCACCGAGGCCCCGAAGACCAGCTCAAGAACCATGGGCAAAAAAGACGCGGGGGCGGGGGGGGGGGGGGATCCTGTCACAGGTCAAGGTTAACACGGAGCCTTGGAGACACCACCTCCACTCCGCACCTGTCCTGGGGGCAGAGGCCTTCCTTCTCCGTGCTCCCCTTAGAAGCTCCGTCTCCACCCTTGACCTAGCTCTGTCCCCCAGGGCCCACCGCCCCTTCTTGGGCACCACATGGGCAAACCACCGGCTCTCCAAGGCCGCCCCCTGCCTACCTCCTCCCCTCCCGGCTCCCCCTGCTCACCTCTGGCCTGGGAGATGGCCTGGGTGCCCTCCACATGCTCCCTCGCGCATTGCCCACCCGACGGGGGTCTCCGGAGCGCAGGAGGAGCCCTTGGGCTAGAGGAACAGCCTGAGCCTGCGCGGCCGCCCCCCAACCCCCAGCAGAAAACAGCGGGCGGGTCACCGATAAGCACCCCACGTCGTAACGTTCAAGTCTCCAGTGGCCCCACTTAAAAACGTTAACAACCAGGTGACGTTTAACGTATTTTACTTAACGGAGCCAAAATACTACCAACTCAACACGCCATCAACAAAAGAAGTTTTAGATACTTTATATTCTTTCTTCTTTCCGTACTAAAGCGTCTGGAGTCCAGCGTGCACTGTGCACTTAGGCGACCCCCCGACCGGGACCAGCCACGTGTCCGTGGTCAGTGGCTGCCGTGGCCGGACCACGTCCTGGACAGCACCTCTCACGACACTCTCGGTTTCACCCTGGTCACACCGGACGCCGGGTCAGCTGTTTATTTATTTATTTAGGCCGTATTCGTTTAGCCCCGCGCCTCCCTTTCAACGGCGGGGGTGCGGCTGCACGTGGGGGCCCTGCGGGGCACGGCTTGAGGGGACCCACCCTAGTGGCCACTGTAGGACATCGCTGGGGCCACTAGCCCTCCTCCGTCACAGCGTCCCCCTTCTGCGGACGTCCTGGGTCATTTGCAAAGGGAGAGAGGGGAGAATGGGGAGGGAGAGCCCAGGCGGGGACCCCGAGAAAGGGCGCTGAGCGGCTGTGAACCGTCCCCTTGCTGAGCCCCCCCCCCCCCCCCCCCGTGTCCTTCCAATCAGGACTCATCCTGCCTTTGTTTACTGACTTCAAAGTCACAGGCGGCCTCACTGATGAGAAAAGAATCTATGAAGACAGAAAGCAGATTGAGGCTGCCAAGGGGGGGTGGGGGTGGGAACCGACTGCTTAATGGACACGGGGCTTCCTCTGGAGGTGATGAGAAAGTTCTGGAACTCCGGCATGGTGCTGTTGTCCCGCACAGTGAATGTGCTGTCTTACGAACAGCAGAGCTCACGTCCTGTGTGTCTGATGCCATAAAAACTATCCAAAGCGGAAAAAACGGGTTTCGTGCATCCTTTTCTCTCTTGAGCTAGTTTGTTGTGTTGTTTCCCACTGGGGGACCCCCCCCCCCCCGCCGGGAGCCTGGGAGGGTCACCTGCTGCGGCAGGAGAGGGAGCCCAAAGTCATCTCAGGTGTCCTGTGGGAAAGGCCAGGACTACAGAGGAGGAGAGACCGTGAGGATAGGGGGGCGGGGGCGGGGGCGGGGACAGGGCCGATCACAGCCTCCACCAGAGGCTGGAGGGGGCCCCAGAGCCGTCTCCCCCAGGGCCACCAGCTGGGGCCGCCTGCCCACACCGGACCCTGGCCCTGGGGCCTCCACAGCGGCAGCAGGAGCAGGTTTCTGTTGTGTGAGGGCCTCTGGCAGAGCGGGCCCGGGACACTCACGGAGCCTGAGCCACAGGACACTCATGCAGCCCACGGGCCCTACCGGACCACTGTAAAGTGGGAGCTTCCAAGCACAGGTGAAGAAACAGACCCTCAGAGCTGGAAGGAAACTTGCTCCAGGTCTGGGAGCAGGAAGAGGATCCCTCCCGGCCCCGATGAGGGGGACCTAAGTCGGATTTTCCAACTCTGAGCTCGATGCACGCACGCCAAGGAAACCCCTCTGCTGGGCACCAGGGGGCCGTGCAATGGGAGGGGGACGTCCCCGCTGACAAGGATGCCCCAGGCCACTTTCACCTGCTCGAGCACCACCCACGGCCCTCCCTGGGGGGCCCCCTAACAGACCAGAGAGGTGGAGGCCCTGGACCGCTGTCCTGCACCAGGGTCCCATTCTGAAAGCCACAGGGGGACAGCCGGGGCAGGCTCCCACCGCCAAATGGCGGTGCCAGGATGCCCACGTGACGCCGAGACCCTCATGTGGCTCACAGCAGCGGCCGTGAAGGGACGTGGTCACACACACCCTCCCTCTGCCTCTCTCACGAACACGACGTGTGCACACACATGCAGGCACGCACACGCCCCAGGGCCTGGGCCCCGCTCCCTCCTGCCGAGCGCAGCCCTCCCACAACCCCTTTTCCGACCCCCACACCGGGCAAACCCCGTGGGAGGTACCCGGTGCTTCCTATCACAGGCCAAGAAAAAAGATCCTTCCCTGTCCTCCTCGGCCAGCCAGCGGCTGGGCTCCCGACGGGAGGGGAGGGGGCTGCCGCTGACGTGGGCAGCCAACAGGGGCAGCCACACACCCCTGGGGAAAGGGGAGCCCACACAGGCCCGCTGCCCCGGGGGTGGGGACTCTCCATGGCCCCAGGGTGTGGGCTCAGGCAGGCCTGCAGGGAGAGGCCTGTGAAGTCTGTCGCCGAGGGCAGCACCGTGGGCTGGTGGCTCTGCCACACTTGGCTGACATCTCTCTTCCCGTGCCTTTGCAAGGTGATAGAGGAAAAAGGTCAGGGTGTTCCCAGTCTCAAAAACAAGCCCCCTCCTTGGGCCCATGGACCTTCTCCCCACGGCTCAACAGCCCGTCCACACTGCGGCCTGAATCCTCCAACCAGCTGCTCACGACCTAACCTCTGCTCTCTGGCTTCTGCCCAACTCACCGGTAAATCCCAGGCCAACACCCAGCTCCGCCCATCTGGCCTGGAGCAGCACGTGACATCAACGGTCCCTCCCCTCAACCCCCAAGGCGGGTGTTTCCACAGCACAGCTGCACCCCCTCATCTCAGTCTCCTGGAGAGACCGAACAGCCCGTCCTCCGTCCCCCGAGTCACCCCAGGGACCGTCTTCCGGGCTCAGTCACCTCTCACACACGCTGTTTTCTAATGAGCCTATACCCCCTGTCCAGGCCCTGCAGTCTCCCAAACCCCACCGAAAATCCACCGCTCTGCTCTCTGCTAAAAGCCACCGCCTCCAGGGAGTCCTCCAGACGGCCTCCCTCAGATGAAACCACCCTTGGGTCCTGATCTGCAGCACTTACCCCCTCCTGTGCGTGTCTGGGGAGCGCAGGGCAGGAAGGGCCCACTTCCTCCTTTCTAGCAAGGGTGCCTCCCTCCTCCGCTGTCTGCTTGTGTCTGCCTCCCCAGGACACGTTAACACACGTTTCTTTCTCCTCTTGAAAAGCTACCATGTCACCAGTGTGTCTTAGAAACTATGTGACAGAATCTTAACTTTACAAAATTGTGCTTGTCTGCAGCCAACTTTCATCCGTTAATCCCCGCTGTGATGGCCCCTGGCGGGGGAGGGGATCACAGAAGCTGCGGCAACTCCCTACCACACCCACCCCACCCTCACGGGTAAATGCGAGCCCCTGGGCTGCGAACTCCGGGCTGATTCAAAGACGGAATCCTAGCCACCCAGCAACCCAACACTCAGACCCTACAAACTGCAGGAAAAAACCAAGGGGTCTGCGAGCGCTCTCCGGGCGTCAGGAGGGAGGATGGCCAGGTGGGGGCGCTCCAGGTCACCTTGAGGTGTGATGCTGGGGACCCTCCTCCCCCTTCACTGGAACGAGGGCCCAAACAAAAAAGCCCGGCAGCTAAGATGGTGGGGTTCTGCATCGATGGATCCGCGGTGCAGTGCTTAGAGGGGGGCCGAGGCTCTGGAACGTGGGGCGAGAGAGGGCAGGGTGTTGGTTTGGCTTCTGGACACAGGCTCTCAGTCCTAGCGGCACATCGCCCTTCTTAAGGGGCGGCGGGCCCCACCCCAGCAATTCTGACTTAGCTAATCCAGGGGTTGGTACTGTGGGGAACCTTCTCAGGGGACTCCAACGTAGGGCCCGGTTGAAAAGTACAAGTTAGGGCTGATCGAGACGGACGAGCACACAGCTGGGACCTGGCGAGATCCTGAGAGCATGCAGGGTAGACGGTCAATGGCTCCTTCGGACGTCCAGGGAGGCGTCTGTCCTCTGGGAGTTTGATCCTCCCTTAGGACCAAACAAACCCCGCAGGAAATCAGCCCTTTGGCCCAGAGAGACTTGATCTTAACCCCGAAGGTCCGTGCAGTTCTTATGAACTGAGGAGGGGCCCAGGCTTGGACACGGCCTGGCTGGGACCTCTGGGACCTCGCAAAGGACAAGAGAAAGGACATCTGAGCTCCTGAAATCGCTTTATCTGTCTAAAGGCCGAACTTGCAAAAGAACTGCATTGCCATCCATCCCCTCTGAGCAAACTGGGGAAGACGGACTTTATCACAGGGGGTGAGAAGTGTCCACGTCGCACCTAAACAGACCCTCACAAAGCTATCTCCTCCCCATCTGTCCTCCTAAGGGGCGTTTATCTTTCCGAAAAGTCATTTGTTTTCCAGGAAGTGTTTGTCGCCCCCTCCTTTTGCCCTTCTAGAATAAACATATAAGCTTCAAACTCTAACTGTCCCTCTGAATCACATTGTTCTGCAAACTCCCATACATGATTAAAGCTATCTTTTCTCTCGATAATAGGCATGGCTTTTATCAGCTTAATTTGGGGTTGGGGGGGGGGGGGCCACTCCTGTCAGTTTAATTTACAGATCCCCAGGACTGAACCTAAGAGGATAGAGGAAAAGGTTTTTCCTCACCAGCACCTACCAAACCAAACTTACCAACCAACCAACCAAACAAAAACACAAACAAAAAAAAAAACCCCAAAACGCTCTTCACTGCAGATTCACACCTCCCACGCCCACAGCCAGCAATTCAGGCCCCCGGTTCTCAAAGTCTGTTACAGCAGGAAAATGTGCCCTGCAGGACACCCTCATCTTAGACGGTTTCCACAGATAAACCCTCCACGGTCCCTCTTCGGCGAGGGACCAGTGTATACCAGCCTATCAAACGTATACCATTTTATAAGGTAAGGTTTTGTTTTTTTAATTTTAAAGCCTCTGTTTCCCAAACTTTTCGGACACGGAACCGCTCTGCCTCTACAGCCCCTTCTAACGGTCCCAGAGAGAATCTGGCGCGAAACACGGATTTCGACGCCTCGGCCGGTCAGTTCTCTCTGGGCCAGACATCCGATCAGTCCAGACTCTGGACACGGGCTGGGGTGCGAACAGAGCCGGCGAGCCCCGCTCGCAGGACGGCGCACCCAGGCTGCCTCGGGTTTTGCAGTAATAGTTCTAGATCCGCGTGCCTGAGTGACCAGAGGACACAAGATGGGTGAGGGTAGCGGTGCTTCTAACGGCAAAACCCAGGAACAACCCAGTGTCTGCCAGGCAGAGACCAGACAGCCGTGGGACATCCAGCCGCCGATGCCCATCTGGGAGCGAAAATGCACAAACCGGAGGGCTAGGCACGGGGAACGGCAGGGGACCTCGATCTCCAAACAGAAAAGGCTGCAGACTGGTGCTTAGATACACGAGACGCTCCCGGTCACCGGTCACGGGACAGGCAAGGCGACACGGTGAGTTTCTGAGAGCGCAGGATGTGGGCACGTCTGGAGACAGGAAGGAAGTGGGGGTGCAGTCGCTCTCCAGCCCGAGCGGCTCCGGGTGTTCTCGGTCCGCATGGTGCGTGTTTATTAAAAAGTAAAGAAATCTTCAGGGGCGCCTGGGGGGCTCAGTCGGTTAAGCGTCCGGCTTCAGCTCAGGTCATGATCTCATAGTTCGTGGGTTCGAGCCCCGCACTGGGCTCTGCGCCGACAGCTCAGAGCCTGCTTTGGATCCTCTGTCCCTCCCCAGCTGGTGCATGCGTGCTCTCTCATTCTCTCTCTCTCTCTCAAATAAACAAACAGAATAAAACAACACAACACTGAAGAAATCTTCGGAGGCCCCAGCGGATAACAAGGCATGAGCTTTCCGGTGGCTAAAAGTCGTAGCCTCCCTGAGCCTCAGTTTACGCATCTGTAAACCCAGGGCCAAACCCATCTACCACCTGGCAGCCTGCAAGGAGGCTGCTCGCCCTCCTACCCTCCTCCCTTAGCAGGTTCTGAGCAAGATGATAACGGGCTGACAACCTCAAAGGGCTCTGAAAACCACAGGGAGCTCCTACCGAAGGGGAGCCGGCGACTCCCCAGGCCTGTGCTCATGACCCAGCAGAAAACACCCCGCCAACAGAAGCCTTGTTTTTTCCTCTGGGGGCAGAGCCCTCTGTCTCAGGCCTGAGCTGAGTCTCAGGATCGCTGACACAGGCTTCAAGGGCGCCTGGGGGGCTCAGTCGGTTAAGCGTACGGCTTCGGCTCCAGTCATGATCTCACGGTTCGTGGGTTTGTCATGGAGGGTCCCCGAAATCCCTCATACCTTTAAATTTTGTTTTAATGTTTATTTTTGAGAGACAGACAGAGCGTGAGCAGGGGAGGGGCAGAGAGAGAGGGGGAGACAGAATGGGAAGCAGCTCCAGGCTCTGAGCTGTCAGCACAGAGCCCGACACGGGGCTCGAACCCAAGAACTGTGAGATCACAACCTGAGCCGAAGTTGGACGTTTAACCGACTGAGCCCCCCAGGCGCCCTCCCCGCCCATGCCTTTAGCACAGACCCTGACGCATGAAAGCACCGTCCTGGTGGAAGCAGCTTGTTGCAATGGGGCCCAAGCCCACCCGGCTCTCTCCTACTCTCTCTCCTCCAGAACCAAGAGCTCAGGAGATTGGGGCTGGGGAAGCTGCTGGAACATCGTTCAGAGAGGGGACGCGGACCCTCCCCGGCTCACCCCCGCAGCGGAGCACCCCTAGTGCCAGACCCCCCCTGCCCGGGGGCAGCCCCCCCACTTCGCAGCTGGGGGACTTTGGACAGTGACTAAACCTCTTGGAGGAGGCATCGCCATCCGCCATCCGGGGCCGGACGCGGGAAGGGAAGAGACGGCGTGCATGCACCCTGGCGCAGGGCGGGCGCCCAAGTTGGGGCTCCGCGGCGTCACCCGCCCCGTCCTGGCACCGGAGGGGGCGGCTCAAGACGCGTGACGCTCTGACCGGGACACGAACGCAGGAGTAAGCGGAAACTTGGCGGACGCGGGGAGGTGTGGCCGCTGTGGGTGTCCAGCATCCGTGTTCTAGGACCCTAATGGCAGACCCGCAAAACCTGGGAACCTGCCTCTTCAAAGTACACGTTGGACATCTGGGCGCCTCAGGCAGGAAGCGTCTGACTTCGGCTCATGTCACATCTCAGGGTCCGAGAGTCTGAGCCTACTTCTCTCCCTCTCTTTCTCTGCCCCTTGTGGGATTCTCTCTCTCTCTCTCTCTCTCTCTCTCTCTCTCTCTCTCTCTCACTTGTAGGTGCTCTCTCTCTCTCAGAAATAAAAAGTGCATTAAAAAAAGGAATACACAGGGACACCTGGGTGGCTCAGTCGGTTAAGCTCAGGTCATCTTCTCACAGTCTGTGGGTTCGAGTCCCGTGTCGGGCTCTGTGCTGACAGCCCAGAGCCTGGAGCTGCTTTGGATTCTGTGTCTCCCTTTCTCTCTGCCTCTTCTCTGTCACACTCTGTCTCTCTCTCTCTCTCTCTCAAAATTAAATAAACATTTAAAAAAAGGAATACACAATATTCAGTGAAAGAAGCCAAAATGAAATAAAAAATAATAACAACAGCAGGCTATATAGTACTGTTTAGATACATTCAGAACCAGGCCATATTCTCTGTGGGGACGGAGCTTCTCTGTCCCCCGACAAGGTGGGGGGGGGGGGGCGGCACTCCATGAATCCGCGTAGGTGAGAACAGTTCCCAGAACCACACACCAAAGACAGTAAAGGCCCCGAAAGCTGGTAGAAGCCGAACGAGGCCCGAGTTCCTACTGAACCACAGCCGTTTCCTGGCTTTGATCATGAGCGGAGTTCTGTGGCAGGTCCTGAGGGGGGGTGCTGGGTAAGGGCACAGGAGCCTCCTCCGGTTCCTTGTGCCATGTCTTGAGAGTCTAATGTTATTTCAAGACAAAGTTTTTAAAAAGCGCATCAAGGGGCACCTGGGTGGCTCTGTCGGTTGAGCGTCCGGCTTCGGCTCAGGTCATGATCTCACAGTTTGTGGGTTCAAGCCCCGCGTCGGGCTCTGTGCTGACAGCTCAGAGCCTGGAGCTGCTTCAGATTCTGTGTCTCCCTCTCTCTCTGCCCCTCCCCTGCTCACATGGTCTCTTTCTCTCTCTAAAATAAATAAAACATTCAAAAAAAAATTTTTAAGTGCATCAAAAATGTAAAATGCCAGGGATACTGATCACGATAAACACTGAAAGCGGAGACTGGACGGTTCTCTTCCTTCCTCCGTGCTGTGTGCTGTGGCCTGAGCGCAGGTGCCATCCCAGCAGCGGGGACCCTGCTGTGCAGGCCTCGGAGTCACACAGTGACAACTGGGTGGTGGGCGTGTGGTCTGGTGACGCTTAGTAAGCGTCCGCAGCACCTGGGAGCAGGCAGCGAGGCTGTTCTTAATGAATCCTAGAAGAGGCCCAACCCCAGTGGGGAAGCAGGCATTGGGGGGCAGGGGGCGGGGGCTGCAGGCGGCCTCAGAGAAGCGGTTCCGGGCCAGAGGTGGGGGAAGGGCACGTGATGAGGCTGGAGGTCCCAACTGTCCTAAAGTGTCATTCACAGCTGTTTTCCCAGACCCGAAGATAAGATGCTCATGGTGGTGAGGGGTGGGGGTTTGCTCTCCAGGTCCCCACTCAGTTCAGTAAATGACAGTTTCGTGGCCATAAGCAAAAAGTGAACCCTCTTCCAGCTACAAAATTCTAAAAAAAAAATTTTTTTTTAAAGCCACAAAAAGGAGGCCAGTGCTCCGACCCTCACGCTCACCTTCACTTGTGAAAAGGGGAATGCGTTTCTCAACTGGTTTCTTGTCCGTCCTGCCCCGGGAGGGCCTTCCTGTGGCCTCCGGAGCTGGGAGAGGCGGGATGGTGGGGGCGGGGGAGCCCAAAGTCGGGACACAAAGGCTCTGGACGTAGAGAATTCCTCCGGGATTTTTCCAGAAGATCATCACCACTTCCTGACTGTATTAGCTTCCTGTGGCTGCTGTAACGAATCAGCACAAATGCAGGGCCTTACAACAACACGCACCCGTCACCTTACGGTTCTGGAGGTCAGAATCCACCCTCGGACCCTCAGGGCCTCTCCCTTCCTCTCCCTCAAGGGAGGGGGTGGGGCCACAAGATTCCACAAACTGCACCCCACAGAGAACGCTTCCGGAACTCAGTGGGCCGACCTGTGCTAGGAAAGGTTTGGGGACATTCTCTGTGCTCTGTCCCTCCTGGTGGCACCCTGGCCTTCTCCCGGGTGTCCTCCCAAAGCCCGGACGCCCAGCCCACCCTGCAGGGGCGTCAGCAAATTTCAGCCGCTCCCAGGACCAGGGCGGCTGCCGGGAAGCAGGTTTGCCCACACCCGCCCGGCCTCCATGCCAGAGGCCAGGGCAGCAAAACAGGAGGCCGTAGGTGGCCCACAGGGGCCAGGCTGTTCTTCTCTCCAGCAGAGGCGTGGGGGGGGGGGGGGGGGGGGGGGGGGGGGAGTGCGACACGTGATTCCAGAAGGGTGAGCCGCCGGGCGGGCACAGGCGAGCAGGGGCCCCAGGAGCTCAGCTGGGGGGGATGGGAAGGGGCTCCAGCCTGACAGCAACCCCCCCCCCCATGGCTCCAGCCCAGGGCCTCCCCGCCCCCGGCCCATCTCGGGGGAGAAAGTGAGGCTCCTCGCCTTGCCAAATTCCAGTAATGAATCCCACATTCATTCCAGCCTTTCTGCTTCTTGGGAGCTCTCCCTCCACCTTCCGGGCGCGCTGCGAGCAGCTGGCCTGCAGAAGTCGGCGGAATTAAGTATGCGGGGCGGCTCGAGGTGCCTGCAGAAAGCCTGTTCTCACTGCACCCCCACCCACCCCTTCCTCTGCAGAGGCCTCTTGTTCCTGCCCTTTCCCTGGGAAAAGCTGGAGAAGCCACAGGCAGGCGGCAGGATCCACCATTAACTCCTTCGTGCCCGCCAGCTTCCTGCTGGCACGCTCCTCCTCCCACCACCCGGCCCGGGAACCGGGCAGGGACAGCAGGGGCCGCCGGCCTGACCCTGTGCCCTCATGCATAAGTACACACGCACGCTGGGGCGCCTGGTGGCACAGTCGGTTGAGCATCTGACTTCGGCTCAGGTCATGATTTCATGGTTCATGGGTTCGAGCCCCGCGTCAGGCTCTGTGCTGACAGCTCAGAGCCTGGAGCTGCTTCAGATTCTGTGTCTCCCTCTCTCTGCCCCTCCCCTGCTCACTCTCTGTTGGTCTCTGTCTCTCAAGAATGAATAAATGTTAAAAAAACAAAACAAAACACATGCACAGTCAAGGCCAAGAGGACACAGGCCCAGTTGGTGCCGTGTTTTCCTGCAGCCTCGCTTCCAAGCCCCAGCTCTGCTCAGAGGAGGCCGTGTGCCCACTGCAGACTCTGCAGCTTGCAGGGGGAGATGGGAAGCCCGAGAGGCTCATGCCTCCCCAGGACACAACGTCAGGGCTCAGACGCAAGTGTGAGATTCAGACGCCTGCGGCGACGCTCCTGCGTTCTCTGCCTACACACGTCACACCTGCACCAGAGGCCACCTGCGGACCGGGTACAGGACAGCAGAGGGAGGACACCCTCAAAACCAGCAGGGACCACTGACAAATGACCACGGCCATCAGCCCAGAGGGCGTCTGTCTCCCTCGGATGCCCTGTCTTTCTGGAATGCCGTGCGGAGCCCGGGCTCCGCTGACCAGGGCACAGCCAGCCCCACCCCAGGATGGGCCTGTCCACTTCCAAACAGGCACCCACAGGAGGGACGGCCATGGGACCAGGGCCTGGGGGACCGGCCTCCAGCCCTGCCACCGACCTGCTGTGTGGGCCTGGCCACGTGACTGCCCCGGCCTTGACCTCATGTTCTCCACCGTGTCGAGAGAGAGAGAGAGAGAGAGAGAGAGAGAGAGAGAGAGAGAGAGAGCGCGAGCGCGAGCGAGAGAGCGCTCAATCAGAGGCCCGAGGAGGTAGGTCAGAAGCTCAGAGTCAGGCTTCATGAAGTTCCAGCCCTCCCTCGTGGCCCCACCAGCCATGTGACTCTGGGCAGGTCACTTCATGCCCCTGCCTGGAGCTCCTCATCCGTGCAATGGGAGTGCTAGCGGCACTGACCGCACAGCATGGCGGACGGGATTAAAGAACACAGGGAGACCAGGTAAAGCGCCCCAAGGCCCCGCCGAGGCCCCAGCCCACAGAAGGTGCCCCCCTCCTCACCTCACTCCCCCCGGGGGACAGCAGCAGAGAAGCTGGACACCGGCTTCGGTCCCCAGTGACCCCCCATCGCCCTGCCTCGGGACCACAGAGGCCCCAGGCCCCCTCCCTCCGCCCTCCAGGAAGGAGAAGGATCTTCAAAACCCAAACCGCTGGTTTCCTCCTCCAAACTCGCCTTAGCTGCATGGCCGAGAGCGAACACCAGTCCTGGAGGCCGGCAGGCCGGCCAGGGGAGGGGGCGGGGGAGTCCAGGACTACCTTGGACGGGAGGCTTCAGGGACCAGGTGCCGCTGGGGCCGCCCGCCACCCGCCCCCGCCCGCATGTGGCTCCCTGATGTCCCGTTCCTTTGCCTTTTCTGCCCCCTCCCCCCAGCGATGCCGCCTGAGGCTCGGCTGGGGACCGGGAGGAGGGCAGAAGAAGGGCGGTGGGCAGGGGTGGAGAGGGGGCCCAGCCAGTCTGGCCTCCTCACTGCGTGGCACTGCTCCAGGGACCCTTCCATAAAAGAGGAGCTTCCCGGATGGGGCAGAAGGGACCTGTGAACCCCCAGCTCAGGGGCCTCCCCCTAAGCAGGAAAGGGGGGCCCTCGGACACTCACAGATCGGCACGGCACCAAAAGCCACATGCACACTCAAGATGTCTGGCTTTTTCCAAGCCAGAATGCGGGGACCCCCCTCCGCCCCCCCCCAGGGTCGGGGGAGGCCCCGCACACTCCGGAGCGGCGGGCGGAAGGACTTAATTAGTACCATACGCGCCCGTGGAAGGGGGGGGCGGCAGGAAGAGAAACCAGCAGGAACATGAAAGGCGGGTGGGGAACCAGGAAAGGGCAGGGGCGTCCCCGGCCAAACCTGCAGAGAAGGGGGCGCCGAGGGGCAGCCCGGCCTCCCCTGCCCCCCCACCCCCACCCCTGCAGACTCTCCCCAGCGTGTGTAGCCACAGCATATCCCCAGAGCAGCTGGATCCGGCTTGGAGGTCAGGCCCTGGCTCAGCCCACCCGCTCCGGCTCCGGGAGTGCCGGCGTCCTGGGCCGCAGCTGCTGTTTTTCCGGCATGGATGGGGAGGGGGGGCGCAAAACCTGTCCCGCCTCGCCCCCTCACCTGGTCAGGAAGTGGCCCCTTCCCCATCTCTACTCAGACACCAGCCAGGGTCAAGGGGCCTCTTCCCGGCTCCCTCATTCAGCCCCACCTTTCCCAGCCAACCTAACCCCTCGTGCCACACCTGTGGCCGCGGGTGGCCTGGGGCTGGGATGACAGTGCAGAGGGAGCACCCAGGGGCTTCCCTCCAGACGGTCCTGGCTGGTGGCTGGTGTCCAGGCTCACAGGAGCGGCGCGGCTCCCTCCGAGGGCCGCAGCAGCTGCGACCACCACGGGCCCAGCCCGGAGCAAAGCCACACCCGAGGGCGGCTGATCAAAGTGCGGTCACCGCACCCCCGAGCGGCCCAGTGTCCAGACTTCTCCCTTCGAACCACAGAGAATTAATTCCTGGGCCGCTGCGAGGTGGGGGTTCTGTCACGTGGCCCCCAAAGCATCCTGCCGCAGCAGCTGAGGACAGGGGCCCACGGGGTGACAGGGGGTGAGGCCCCTCCGCATCCGAGCAATGACTCCCTTGGAGAATGAGGTCCCCCCACCCACCCCGCTGCCCCTTCTCAGAGCCGAGGACACATGCTGCGGGGACAGGGGACCGCAGGGCAGGCCACCTCTCCCCAAGAACTGTGACTGTGCCCCGGCAGCGGCTCCCGGTCAGCCCTTCCGCGATGGCTTCCAGAAAAAGCATTCCATCTACGGCCATCAGTGTCCCGAGATCCAAGAGAATTCTCAGGACGGCGACTTCCGGAAACACGAACTCCGAGGAAGAGCTTATGAGTCTCAGGCTCTGTTCCCAGAGCTTCACACGCACCCCCTCAGGTCCCCACGGCAACCCGGCCGGAGCCTTCCGGTGACTCTCGTCCTTTATCGGAGTAGGAAACACGGCACAGAGAGGCTGAGCATCTTGACCCAGGTCACACAGCAAGAGGGGGCAGGAGCCGGCCCGCCCTCCTCTGCTAGCTGCACGGGGACCCGCTGACAGGGCAGGGGGCGGCCAGGGCCAGTATTTCACATCCTCATGTCCTACCCGGAAACCCCAGTCCTCAGCTCCGGGCCTGGGCCCTCAAATGGTGAATGAATGACAGCCCGATGACAGAGGAGGCAATGGGGCCAGGGCACAGCCAAGGATGGGGACAGTTGGGTGACATGGCCTGAGCCCTCTGCTCAGACAAATGAACACACTCGGTTCTCACTGGGCTCTCCTAAGTGTTTCCATAAGCCCATTTTACAGAAGAGAACAAAGAACCTTGGCCAAGGTCACGCCGCCAGGAAGGTCATGCGGCCCAGCACTGCAGCCACGGACAGCCCCACGGAGTAACAGGAGGAAGCGTCCACGGGGGCCCGCCCCGCCCACGTCCCCAGGAGGGTCCAGCCTCCCGGCCTGCTCCCAAGTCCCGCAGGCCCCAGGCCAGTTTCAGACCGGCCGTGCCCTCCTGAGCAGGCGGTCCGAGCTGTCAGACAGGCCAGAGCGCGTGTGCGGCAGACAGAAGCGTCAGATCCCGGGTTTTATTATTTTTAAAAAGTCATCTGTATTAATCATACGGGTGGAAAAACAGCCAGCGTGCTTAATGACTTACTTCTGAGGCAATTGTTAGCGATGGGTTCTCTCAGGAGTCTTCTAATTTAAAAACTGCCTTTGCCACGAGTTGGCAGATTTTTAAATCGTGAAAAATACGGGTTGTTTTTAATCGGGAAGACGGACGCTCTTAGCTTCTCAGCAGCCCCCACATCGCTCCCGGGCTCCACCGGCCGGGCGGACGGAACGCCCCAAGATGCTGTCAGCCAGGCCCTGGGCGGGGTCTGCCCTAGGCGGCTCGGAGGGCCGGGCGCCCCGTGGGTGGCACGTGTGGTGGGCACCCCCCAGGCCCTGCCGTGAGGTCTCTTCCCGCTGGGCTATGCAGGGAGGATGTGGCTTCGACTGGCGTTTGTATCAACACAGCCCGCTGCCCCCGGCCTGGTGGGGACCCCCAGCCCCGCCCGGCGTGACGGCCCCGGGGGGAAAATGTTCCCAGGGAGGGAAACCGCTGCGGGCGTGACAGGACAGACGTGTGGCAACTCTGCTGCGTCCAGGCCTCTCCAAGGACGCGAGGCCTCCGCTGCCCCCTGCTGACCGGGCACCACCCCGGGGGGAAGAGGGGGTGACGTGCCCACGCAGGCTGCGGGCGCCCCGCGGCAGGGAGCGGAGCCGGGGCCCCGTGGGACGGGAGGGCAGCCTCTTACCCGGGCCAGCTCCTGCCTCCCAAAGCGTCACGGTGCCCCTTCCTCAGTGACAAAATGAGGCCACCCGGGACTGAGCCCCCACTTTGCAGGTGAGGAAAAAGGCTATGCCCAAGCAGGACCCCCGACAAGCCAGCACCAGGTCTGTCCCCACGCAGAGGACAACGGGGACTCCCGCAGAGCCCAGAAGCACCCACCGCCAAGCCCATTCTCGGGAACGTGTCGGGAAAGGGTGTTAGAACCCAACCGTGTGTTGCAGGATGCAGAGATGGGGCAGGGAGGTCCATGGCTCACAGCAGGGATCCTCCCAGTGGCCCTCCCGCTCAAGGCCAGCACGGGACCAGCCCCCGCGGGCCGGCCCCCACCAGGCACAGTCGCAGTCCGAGGAGCAAGCAAGCTGTGAGACCTGGCGGGAAGGAGGGCCAGCACCCACGCCGGCCATTTGCACGGCACTGGGTCAGCCCTGGGCAGGTGCCGTGACGTCCAAGCCTCACTTTCCCCAGAATGGGGAACAGGCGTTTACATCACGGAGGAAGGCCCAGCTCCCAGTAAGTGGTTGGTTCCCCACGCACCTGGCGTTACCAAGATTGACCATAACTCCGGAGGCAAAGCCCCACACGGGGCGGGTGTCCCAAGCCTGCCCCGTCTGCTGCGTGGCCCTGAGCACGCCCCTGCCCTGTCTGGACCTGAGTTCCATGGGCTCTCAGGGTCTCCAGGGTGAACCAAGCCCACCAGCCAGCAAGAGGTAGGTGCCCGAGCGACTGGACCCCCCAGCTGGGCTGCCTCGGTGACCCCCAAGGCTCTCCCTTCTAGGCGCGGAGGCTTCCGGCATTCTTCCCTCCAGCATGGCTACTGCTGTGTGACTCGGGTCAGCGCCCTAACCTCTCTGGTCTGTGTCTCTAAAACAAAGACGTAGCAGCACAGTATTGCCAATGCCCGGTTCAGAAGGTCACTAAGGAGTCACCTGCATAGCTAACTCGGCCAAGTCCGTGAGACACGGGCCTGCTCTCCCTGAATCTTGCGTGTGCTGCCCCCACCGGCCTTGGTGAGAGGGTCTCTTAGTTCTCTTTTTCCCGGATAAGGAGGCCGAAAGGTTCTGGAAAGCACCCAAGGTCACCAGGTTTATAAGTGGGTGCATGCAGCTCAGAGCCCACACTTTTGCCTGCTGTGTCCTTCGCCCCAAAAGAGACAGTGCACACGACCCACTGTGCCTTGTCGGTCACTGAGTCACCCCGCCCGAGCTCCATGGTGAGGCCAGACCTTGCACCGTACGTCCTCGCCAGTGTCCCTCTCTGGCCGTGCAAAGGCCCTGGGGTGGGGTGGGGGGGCTCAGCTGGAGTCCTGGCACTCCCTGCTGCCTGCTGTGTGACCACAGACCAGTGACTCGGCCTCTCTGTGCCTCCTCGAAGGTGCTACGAAGGTTACAGGAGATGCACAGAGAGCTCCGAGCCCCGCGGCCAGGACACCAGGAAGGCTGGACACCTGGCAGCCTTGGGGCAGTGACGACAGCAGTGACAATGAACAGATCTAATGAAAACGGCCTGGGGACGGGCACTGGTCACATGGACCTATGCTGCTCGGGACACTCGGCTCCAGCAGCAAGCGGGGCAGGGCCTGAGCACGTCCGGACCCCGTGTCCACCCTGCACCCGTCTCCCCCTGTTCTGGCGCTGACTGTCCCCTGGGCAGGGACCGGCCCCGACAGGACGTGGGCAGACGCAGGCAGGCAGAGTGGGGACCTCGACCCGAGCCAGACCCTGCCCTCTGGAGCAGCTTTCACTCCCGACCTTGAAGCCGGAACACGGCTCTTGCGGCAGCCAGGACGGCGGGCCCGGACCAGCCCTGCGAGGGATACACGCTCGCCGTGGCTAGAGCCGGGCCGGGAGGGGTGCGGCACCCCAGCTCGGCCTCCCGGGGCCTCAGGCCCTTGTGTCCCTTCTCCTGTCCATCCATTCATCCACGCAGCCCGGACTCGTTTTCTACAAACAGATCCACCCATCCTTCCTGGGACACCCAAGTGGGCTGGCGGGCTCGGGGCTGCCCATCGCCTGATTCGGCTCCCCCCACCCCCCAACACTGAGCTCCATCCGCGGATGCCACCCCCACCTGGGGCCGTTGCTCAGCCCCCCAGGGCTCCAGCACACAGGCACCTCAGACTCCAACTTGGCATCAGCCCCTGGCAATCCGCCTAATGGTGCTGTCCTGTCCTCGCTGCCCGAGGTCGTCCGCTGAGATTTCACGGTGCCCCTCTGCCTTCTCCCTTAATCTCTGCACCAGACAAGCCGGGCACCAAACACACCCGGACATCACTTCCTCCAGGAAGTCTTCCGCAGTTGCTCCAGGTGGATGGAACCTCCCCTCCTGCTCCCCAGCATTAACTGAGCACATAAGACGTGCCCTGTTCTGGGCACACAGGCCAGTTTCTCCCGCCCTCGGGGAGCCTGCCGTGTGAACGGTAAATGATTAGACTCTCGCGCGCCCATTCACACCTCGCAGAAAGCGACCCACTGAGAGCTGCTGGGAGACGGAGGCTCTGGCTGGGGCGGCGGGAGCGGCTCTAAGGCGACTTAGGCAGGGACCCAAATGAGGCAGCCAGGAGGAGAACCAGGAGGAAAAAGACGCCCCAGGAAGGAAGAGGCGGGGTGAAGGCCCCTCGGTGGGGACAAGCCTTTGTGTGCAGGGCAGGGGGCCGGACACCAGGACTGGGGGCGGGGGGGTCTCATGTACACTGGGAGGTCTGAGATGCAAAGTGGCCCAAACTCTTCAGAAAGTCACCCGGACTGCTGGGACCACGCACATCACATGCGTGAAGACAGAGGCGTCTTGCAGCCCCTTCGCGGGGTGGGCCACCGGTGCAGTGACGGGCACTTCCAGACACTGCACCTGCCTGGGGTCTGTCTTGGGGACAGCGGTGCAGATGATGCCCAAATTTCTCAGGCCCAGGAGACTCGGGTGTGGTGGGGGGCGTGGCGGGGGGGGTGAGCGGGGTGCTGTGTACTGACCCCGAGGCCTGGGGTGTGGGCTCAGGAGGGGACGGCCGGCTGTGCTGGGCATGCCCTCCCCCCAGCCCTCTGCTCATCCGGATTCACCGACCTGTGTCAGCTGTGCGACACCCGTGTCCCTGGTCAGAGGCGGGGCCCCGGCACATCACGTAACTGTCACGTCACGTCTCCTCCTCATGCAGATCAGGACCACGTGCGGGGGGGTGCCTGGATCCATCCAGGATCCCATGGCCAGCATCCAGCAGGGCTGGGCTAACCCTGCAGCTTCTAGCTCCGAGCCACACAGACAGTTCTACTCCTCACAGACTGCAAAGGGCACGCGTCAGTGGGGGTGGGGGACAGAGGGGCAGGTGGAGGACAGAGTGATGGGGGCAGGCAGGTGGGGGACAGAGGGGCGGGCAGGTGGGGGACAGAGGGGTGGGCAGGTGGGGGGACAGAGGGGTGGGCAGGCAGGTGGGTAACGGAAAGAGCTGTGCGGCGCCGGGCGAGGCTGAGTGACACAGCTCCAAGATCAGCCCGCCCTACGCGCAGCGGGCCCTCGGCCAAAGCCGGAGCACAGCCCCCTCCCTGCAGGCTGCTCCTGGCACCGAGCCCTGCCCTGGAGCAGTGCCGGCCTGCATCACGTGACCCCGCCTGGGCAGGCCGGGCCCAGATGTGGGAGGCGGGGCTGGGTACTGAGCATAGGGGAGGGCCCAGCCGCATGGGGACCCCGGGGTCTCCTGCTGCCTATGGCCAAGAGCCCCGATACAGGCCTGTGGGCTCCGGGGGTCCAGCAGGGAAGCCGTGGCTGTGTCCCCAGGGTGGCTGCCCACTGGCCGCAGCCCCTGCCCCTCCTGGCCCCAGTTCAGCCATGGTGACCCCGCCCTGGGGCTGCCCATACGCAGAAGGGACCTCTGTGCCGTCAGAGCAGCAGAGGGTGCACTCATTACCCACACTGGAGCTCTGTAGTCTAACAGCCCCGTGTTCAAATTCAAAGCCAGGGTCGGCCACGTCCAGCTGTGTGACCTGGGACAAGTTCCTCAACCTCTCTGTGCCTCAGGACCTTCTCTACGACAGTTAACAGTACGTGTTTGCCGTGTGGACCTGTCCCATGAAGCACGCGGACCTGGGAGGCGAGCACTTGGGGCGGTCGCCGTGATTAATGGGATCTTAATAACGGGGGGAGGAGAATGACAGCCTCCCCACTGGGTCCCTAAAATGGAAACAACTCGGCTCTCCGCAGCAGAGCGCCAGCCACGGGCCGGCTCCCAAGACGCCCTCCCCACCCCCACCCCCACCCCGCTCCTTCCAGGGTGGGTCCCTCCAGAGTGTATCTCAGGGCTGGCACCTGCTTCCAAAGCACTCGTCGGGACTTTCCAGATCTTTCCTCCCCTCTCTCTGACCTTCCCCTCCTCGGCTACCCCCCCCACACACACACACTTTCTTACTCACTCTCTCCTTTCAGTCTTGTTCAAAAAACAAACCATCCAGGCCAACTGTGTCAGCTGGCTCCCTGGAAGTTCCCCCACAGCAGGGACATGTGGCGGGGGAGTGGCCTCGGGAAGGGTTACTCATCACAGGGCTGCGACCTGGGGGCGCTGGCCCCTGGGCAGTGACCGAGGCTGGCCTGGACCCCACTCTCCGACTGGGGGGCTAGCCCGGGGGGCCGCATCTCAACAGTGTCCTGGGTGAGACTGCCCGCAGCCGCATGGTCGCAAACATCGAGTCAAGCCTGCCCCTCGCAGGGTCCCCGCAGTGGGCTCCCGAGCCCCCGCAGCCTGGCCCGGAGGCAGATGGGATCACAGAGCCCGCAGCTGCCCCCTGGGGCTGAGTCCCGACTGAGACCCCAGAGGCGAGACCCAGAGGCGAAGGGAGAGGGCTGGAAGGCAGCGGTGTTCAGGAAACTCCCCTTTGCAGAGGTGGCTCTCCCCGAGGCCCTGCTTCCGAAGGGTGGGTTTGGGCCCCCGGAAGCCGCACTTCAGATTCGGAACTATCCGGAGCCTGGAAGGTGGAGCTCGGACCCTAGCAGGCTTCGGGGACTCCTCGTGCGGATCGGCTTCCCCGTCGCCACGTGCAGCTGGGAGCCTGCTCTGAGCACCTCTAGGGGAGGGAAGGGCTATGGGGGGTGAGGACAGATGGTTTTCGGGGCTCCCCAGCTCTCACCCACCTCGCGTCCCCAGGCAGAACTCTGGGGCCCACTCCCAAGGCCCAGAGACCAGAAATGAGGGGACCCAAGAGCGAACGACCCCCCAGCCCTGCCCATCCCCAGGGCTGCGCTGACCGGCGGGCCTCCCAGAGAGCCATGTGGCCACACCGCGGTCCTGGCGCCCTCCCTGGTCCCCAGGCGGGGCGCTGACAGGAGACCTGCTTCTCCACCCGGCATTCTCTCTGACGTCCCAAGGGACAGCGTCCAGGGAACAGGGACAGGACCCCGTGCTGTTGAAGGCCACCCCGTCAAGAGCTGCACCCCGGGGCTCGGCAGGGCCTCTGGAATAACCTGGGAAGCCGCCGGTCCCCGCCCTCCACTCCCCACCTTCACCCGGGCGGGCTCAGGAAAGCTCTGGCCGCCCCCATCTCGACACCTTGCTCAGCCCAATGGGAGGGTGGAGACCGACTCTATGCTCCAGAAACCTTGATAACCCAGGCGGGCTGCGGAAGCCACACCGCCCGGGCCGGCGGCGCACTCGGGCTGGGAGCAGACCGGGCAGGCAGGGTGCATTCGTGCAGGCCTTGGGCTCCCCTCCCCAACCTAGAAGGCACACCCCCCCCGAACCCCGAAACTTCTTCCTGACAGTCCCAGCAGCACTGGGGCTGGTCTTGTGCAGGGCGGGGGCGGGGGGGGGGAAGGGGAAGGGGAGGAAGAGGGGGAGCAGGAAGACAGGACGGAAGCAGTGGGCAGTGGGCCAGAGCCGGGCAGAGCAGGGCCGGGCCGGCCGGGTGGTGGCCAGCAGCCACACAGGGCTCCCTGCAGCTGTGATCCGAGAGAGAGAGAGAGAGAGAGAGAGAGAGAGAGAGAGAGAGAGAGAGAGAGAGAAATGGGACTTCCAATCTGTTCCCGCTCAAGCCCGACAAGTATCTTATTTCAAAACCCAGGGCAGCTGAGGGCCGGGGAGGGGGGGATTCCACAGCCTCCGCTTTCTAAACGAAGTTTTTCTTTCATCATCTCGTGGCGCCTTGCAAAAGCAAGCAGCAAACGGAGGGTGCCGGCATGGGCCGCTCTGCACGCCAGCCAAGACTTGGGGGCAGGGACCCAGCTTCCCGCACTGGCCCTGGTCCCCGGGCAGCCCGCCTCCCACGCGCGGCCCCATTGCTGCCCCGCCTAGGGGTCCAGCTCAGCAGTGGGGCGCCCCCAGGACTCAAATGCACAGGGAGCAGCTGCGGGGCCTTAAGCAAGTGGCTCGGGTCTCAGTGCCGTGATTTCCTCAACTAGAAAACGGGCCAAGGAGAATAACCACGGGGGAACTAGCCTTCCCCACTGGGACTGTTAGGGGACCGTCAGTGGCGGCCCTCCCTGCCCAGCGGAGATAAGGATTTGTCAGTTGCTGAGACAGGGACCTAGACCTGCAAGGGCCAGGAGACCCGACCCAACCAGTCCCTTCCAGAAAGGAGGGGCTCATGCCAGATGGAACGCCTGGGGGAGGGGGGGGCAGGGATGTGTGGGAGGGAGAGGAAACAGGGAGGATCCTTCCAGGATCACCGGAAGACTGCTCCGCAAGCCCCTCCCCCCCAGCCCCCAAAGACTCCTCCGGACCCTGAGGTTGAACATTGCCAGACCTTCCGGGTCCAAAGAGAATTGGCCACCGCCCGCTCCACCCCACCCCCCCCCCCCCCCCCCCCCCCCCCCCCCCCCCCGCCACTGGAGCCTAGAGTCCGACAGGCCTGCAGGCACGGGGGCAGGGGCTGCCCGGGCTTCTGTCCAGCATGGGGTGGAGGGGGCCGGAGGGCAGCCACCGGGGCCAGGGTGGCTGGGGTCCACACCGCAGCCCGCGGAGCGCAGGGTGCCGACACCTGCCAAGAACAGGCACGCGTAATAAGCAAGGATTTGGGCAGAGGCGACCTTGCTGCTAAACTCAATCTCTGGGAATTCAGCTTCTAACTGGCGGAGCTGGGCCATCTCCCCAGAACAGAATGTCCACTTACAGAGCGGCCCTGCTAAGTCACAGGCACCCCGGGGAGGCTGGATTTGAGGTCTGTCTCTGTTCCCGCCATAGCCTGAGCAGCTGTTAACCCTCCCTAGTACCAAGGAAGTGGCCGAGGGTCCCCCCCCCTCCGGGGGGCTGCCAGGGGACGAAGGGAGGGCCCAGGCACCAGGGGACAGAGGAGGGTCCACTCTCTGCCCCGGCATGCCCCACACCACAAACCCACCACCTGCCCTGCTACACCCAACCTGAACTCACCAGGTGCCGGTGCAGGAGCGGAGGGCCTGGAAGCCAGGCGGCGTGGAGGGTCCGTGGCTTTGGGGCCTTATTTCGGGAGGTGCCTCAAACCCTCGGTAACCTGAGCTCTGTGTGACAGGGGCTGCTGCCTCACCGGGCACCAGACACGCATTAGTCAGCAGGCCAGCAGGCAGGGAGCCACAGCCCTAGGGAAGGCCCTACCTTCCATCAGAATTAAGGCGGGGGTGGGGGTCCCCCTGAGGATGAGAACAGAGGCCCCACCCCCACCCCCATGTCCCCCTCTTGGGCTGGGCTCGCAGACCCTGCAGAGAAGCAGACACTGCCCCTGGGGGAGCGGGCAGGGGCCACACTGTGACTCAGGCCTGCCCTGGGGTGGCCCCGGACTAGTGACCCAGGGTGTCACCTCCCTTCTAGCTCAGTTCCCGGGCGATGACAGCATGCTCCCCACCAGCCCCCCCCGCCCCGTCCCCGTGGCATAAGAGAAAGCCGACACCCCGAATTCTGCCAGGCCAGGCAGGCTATGCTGCCAGGTATGACCCACCTTAGGAGAGGACCAGAGAGGAAAACCAGGGCCGAGCCCAAGCCCCTCTGTTCAAACAGGACCCTCCTCACGGACCCCCGGGGGCCCCACACACAGCTGTCCTGTTTCTGCCTGCCAAGAAGGGAGACGAGAAGCGGGGACGGACAGAGAAGATGGTTCTGGAGACAGCAGCTTCCGGGCTGGACCCTGGAGGCCAGGGAAGAGGAGACTGACCGACCGAGGTGCTCAGAGGCAGGGAGGGGCTGCCCCGCCTCCTAGCGGTGGTGGCAGAGGGGGCCTCTCCTGGGACCACACACGCCCCACCCAGACAGGGGGCCTCAGGCGAGGGCAGGGCTGTGCTCCCGCTGGAGCCCCGCTGGCCCAGGGCTGCCTGAAAAGCCAGCATGCTGTGGCAGCAGCTCAAGATGCCTCCAGAAGGGGGCGCTTCTGGCACAGCTGGAGGACAGGAGCCACCTCCCCTGTCCGGGGGGCCTTGATGGCCGAGCAGGCAGAGCCAAGCCCGGAGGGCCAAGGAAGCCAGGCCAGGGAGCCCGAGGGGGCAGCCCTGGGGCAGGAGAGGGGCCAGCACAGCCCAAGCTCTGACCCCCAGGGAGGCTGGCCTGCAGCAGAACTCCCAGGGGGGACAAGGCTACACCCTCCCCCCACCATGTAGACCCCGGGCAGGCCACCCTCTCCAGGAGTCAGTCTGGCCCAGGAAGCTAACCTAAAGGCCTGGGAGGTGTTGTGGGGGAGGCCCCACCTGAGCCGGCGGCTCCGACACGGGGGAGGTCCCCAGTACAACCCGTCCCTTCCTTAACCTTCACAGCCAACACCTGAGCACCCGAGTAGCAGGGGGTCGCTAGGGGGAGAAGGGGGCAGGCGGGGCTCCTGGGTCCAGGGACAGAAGGAGAGATGGAGGAGAAGATATTTTGGAGCAGAGAATAAAGCCCAGGAGCATATCTAAGAGTCCCCAAACGGATATGAATATATACACGCGTTTTGAAGAAGTATGTTCCTCACAAGCAAAAGGTGGAAATGGCCCAAACGGCCATGAGCTGATGCGTGATCCGTGGATACACAAATGTGCTCTGGCCACACACGCAGCAGGACTCGGCCGCAGAGAGGGATGAAGTTGGGGGCGCCTGGGGGGCTCCGTCGGTTAAGTGTTTGACTTTGGCTCAGGTCATGATCTCGTGGTTCCCGACTTTGAGCTGTGCGTCTGGCTCTGTGCAGACAGCTCAGAGCCTGGAGCCTGCTTCAGATTCTGGGTCTCCCTCTCTCTCTCTCTGCTCCTCCCCTGCTCAGACTCTGTCTCCCTTCTTCAAAAATAAACATTTTTTTTTTAAAAAGGAAAGGGATGAAACTCTGATCCATGCTACACGTGGGTGAACCTTCGTAGAATGAAAGAAGTCAGTCATGGAAAACCACCTACCGTATGGTCTTTTCTTCTTTTTTAAACTGAGAGAGAGAGAGAGAGCAGGGGAGGGGCAGAGAGAAAAGGAGACACAGAATCTGAAGCAGGCTCCAGGCTCCAAGCTGTCAGCACAGAGCACGATGCAGGGCTAGAACCCACAAACTGCAAGATCATGACCTGAGCTGAAGTCGGATGCTCAACCAACTGAGCCACCCAGGCGCCACCCCTCATACGGTCCTGTTTCTAAGCAAAGTTCAGAACAGGCAGATCTAGACAGAAAGACCAGTCACCGCTTAGGGCTGGAGAAAAGGGGGCAGGGACTCTGTCTGAGGTGATGGGAATAATCTAGAACTGGTCGCGGTGATGTCGGTACAACTCTGTGGATAAAACCACAGGGAGGTGCCCTTCGGATGGGTGCCCTGCATGGCACGTAACCCGTATCTCAAGAGAGCGGCTTTAAAAGAAACAAGAAAAGCTCCCTCCACCCAAAAAGAGGAAAGAACAGAAAATCCCAGGAGCATGGCCGGCGCAGTGAAGGTAAGAATCACTCCCGGAAACGCTGCCTCTGCGCACCCCCCACACATGTTCCTCCAGCTACACGTCCGTGGGTCCCGGTTTGTGTGTAAAACGTATTTCTAGCCACGAGCTGCTGCCCAAGGGAGTTTGAAAGGCTTTTCAAAGTCACGATTCCTGAAACCCAGCCCGTCGCCTGCTTGGACCACTGTGCCCCCTGAGACCCGGGCCCCCGTCACCCCCACCAAGAGGGCTCTGCCAGCAGGGAAAGGGGCTCTCTCCCCCCGGGGGGTGCTGTGGTCCTCTGGACGGGTCCCTCTGGGAACCCTCGCCACACTGCCTGGCTCCCGTGTCAGAGGGAGGACCCCCGGGGACAGCGGCCATGTTCCGTGGTCTCTGAACCTCACCTTCCGTGGACAGCGCCGGCCCCGGGCAGGGGCCAAGGTGCGTAGGGGGATGGGGCCCCAGTACTACCTCTGGACCGCCCCAGAGGTTCTAAACACCTTAAAGGACGACATTTTAGGGGGAAAAAAAGATATGAAATAAAAGAAGGGAAAAAAACGGAATTCAAACGAACCCACAGAAAAAGCCTTGTTAAGGTTTTATAGCACAAGCGCTCCCGCGAAAATATCGGGCTCCGACGGTGTCACCGGTCGGTCCCAAGCTCTAACATGGAGATGACGGTGCCGCTGATCGGATGTTCCAGGACACGGAGGGGGAAACACACCCACATTACCGGTGCTGAGCCAGAGGGACACAGACACCCAAACTGATAAAAACAGCATGCGCGCACCCCCCCTGCGGCGTGGGAGCCAAGCGCACGTGGACACATCCCTGCAAAACCCTGTGTCCCCAGCTCGCTGTTCACACCCCAATAAATTCCAGCGGATTAATGGCGGCAGGCCGTAAAGACGAAACCACAGAAGTGCGAGAAGAAAGCCTGGGCAGGCTGCCGTCTGTAATTCTGGCATGCACAGGGCCTCTGAGCAGCCGTGGGTCCCAACAGAGGAACAAAAAATAATAAGAGTAAGAATGCACTGGACAAACCGAGGAGTCTGTTTGGAAGAACACGCTATAAATAGAACTGAAAGTCAACAACTGGGAAAAGTGCTTGGAGCGCCGCAGTCAGGTGCACGGGGAGCTCTTAGGAAGAAAAGGTCAACAAGAGAGGGATGAACCCAGGTGGGGCCAAGACGGAGCCAGGGCGGCAATGGGCCGCTCCCGGAGAACCGGGGCCCTCGGCCCGTCAGCGCGGGAGAGGACACCGTCCCCCCACGAGGAAGGACGCAGGAAATGAAACTGCGGTCGGCCCGGGGCGCCGGCACACCACCTCGCTGCGCCTGGCACTGCAGACCAGCGTGACTGCTTAGAGGTCAGTGTAGCCACACAGAGCATTTTACTTTATTTTATTTTTTAGCAAATGTTTATTTTTCAGAGAGGGAGAGAGAGACTGTGTGAGCAGGGGAGGGGCAGAGAGAGAAGGGAACAGATGATCTGAAGCAGGCTCAGCACAGAGCCCGACCCAGGGCTTGAACTCACAAACTCCCAACATCATGACCTGAGTTGAAGTCGGATGCTTAGCCGACTGAGCCACCCAGGTGCCCCACGGATCAACATTTTCATTTTTTTTTAATTTTTTAAATTTATTTTTGAGAGAGTGGGAGCAGGGTAGAGACAGAGATGGAAGAACAGAAGATCCGAAGCAGGCTCTGCATGGACAGCAGAGAGCCCGACGCGGGGCTCGAACTCGCGCTGTGAGATCATGACCGGAGCTGAAGTCGGACGCTTAACCGACTGGGCCACCCACCCAGGTGCCCCACGGATCAACTCTCTAAATCCCGTGCTGCTGAAATCCCACCCTGAAGTCGGCCCCACGCGCACAAACAGAAACATGAGTGTGTTCATGGAAGCCTCACGTCTCCCAGTGAAAAGCGGGGAGGGGATGCCAGGGACCAGCAGCAGGTCAGAGGACTCGCCGGACACGACAGCATCAGGAAAACGGAGAAATAAGAAGCTAGTTGCAGGAGTCTGATTTCACATGTGATATTTACACCCGGGCGTCTCCGCGGCGCCGTGACCATCCACACACACAGACACTCGATGCGCCCCGCCGTGAACACGGGAGGAGGGGTGTCCGGAAAGACACACTTCCTTCCAAATGTCCTATGAGCGCCACTTCTTGTCTTGGAGCACCGGCCAGGCGTTGCTCTCGAGGACATGGAGAGGAAAGGGGACAGAAGGGGGGGTGGACAGAGCTGGAGAGCTCGCGGAAGGATGGCCACCGTGCACTAAGCAGCCATGCCCGTCCGCCACGTGAGGCCCGCCTTTGGTTTTTGGTCACGGGCCGGCGCTGGCCATCTTCCTCCAATCCACTTTTGTTCTAACGCCACCGCCACACGGGAGGGACGGACCCCGGTGCGGCCACGAGAAAACATACACAGTCCTGCTGGGGCCGGAACGGGAGCCCACGCGGCCTGAAGGTGAAGGCCGCGCCCGCCAGCCGTGCCCCCCACCCGAGTGGCCAAGGCCCCGCAGGGAGGCTACGCTTCAAGGTGAAAACCTCCGGGAGTCACTCTGGAAGGAGGGGGGACGGCATCGGAGGGGACGGGCCGGGGAGGCCTGTGCCCGCGTCTTAACAAACACGGGTCCACTTTTAGCCCCGTTCTCCGCCCAAGTGCCATGCTGGGCCCCGGCTGCCCCTGGGATTGGGGGGGACACCGATGACACCCACAGAAGGCTCCGGGGTCAGGAAACGCCAAAGCAGGGACGAGCAGGGAGAGGAGGTCACACCGGTCCAGAGAGGAGCCCGCGTGGCGCTCCTCCCGCACGCGTCTGGCCAGGGCTGCCCGCTCTCCAGGGCCCCCCCCAGGTGGGGGTCTGAGCGTGCCCCTCCAGCGCTGAATGCGTCCTCTGTCCCTGCCGCACAGAAGGTGGCTGTCTGGCCGGGGCACGGACCCCAGACAGCGGCCCCATTGTGCGGCCCGGCTCGCAGCAGCTGGCCTGGGCCTGGGAGGCGGTGGACGCAGACACGGTTCCTCTCCCGGCGGCTTCCGGGGACGAGTACCATGTGTCCGGGAGCCCGGCCTCCATCCTGCCCCGGCCCCCCTCCCCCGCTGGGTGGTCAGGGCCTCGGTCCCCCCCAAGGCCCCCGAAGCGGGAAGAGCCCCGCCCCGCCCGCCCCGCAGCTGCGCCTGGCTCTATTTACGGCACCCCGCAGCTGCCGGGGCTGCATTCCCTGCACGGCCCGCGATCCTTCCCAGCCCTGGGCGGGCTCGGCGGACAGCTGGGCGGCCGGCGAGGGGGCGAGGGGGCCAGGCTCCGTGCCCGCCGCCCTCTGCTCCGCCTCCCCCCTGAAGGACACACGCCTGGCCCCGGCCACTGTCACACTGCGCCCACACGCCTGGGACGTCCCGCCTCAGACACTGCAGGAAGGGGCTTTGAGGACGCTTGTTCTCAAAAGTAGGGAGAAGAAAGAGACTCAGCCCCGGAAAGCAAGCGGGTGCCTGGACGCTCTCTGGGGCCAGGTGGGGAGCAGGGGAGGAGCTCCAGGCGGAGCAGTCTTCCAGGTGAGACAGCTCGGTGCACACACCCCTGCCAGAGGCACGGCCTTTTTTCTGCCACACGGAGCTCCACACGGAGCTCCACTTAGAAGGGAGCTCCACTCAGAAGGGCCCACCGCACACAAATGAGAGCCCGCTGCACACAAAGGAGTCCTCAACACTTATCAAGCTCCTACTGTATACCGGGTGCTGGGGAGAAATGGCACGATGTAGTTCCCAGCCCGGTGTTAGGCCCAGAGTGGACACCCTAGTTAGTGGGGTGTCCCCTAAACATGGTGGGTGGGAGGAGTCTAGGCCTCAGGGGCCTCTCCTCCCTGATCACACGGTGGTCACCCTCTCCCCCTCCTCCCTGCTCTGGGCCTGGCACATTCTTGCCCCTTCACCAGCTGACCTCTCCTCACTCCTTGCACTCAGGCCACACCTCTCTTTCCCTGAAGTCTCGTCTGCCCAGCCTCCTCCGTCCCTGCGTCCCTGCTGGTCCCAGGAGCCAGGAGACCCTGCTGGTCCCAGGAGCCCGGTGCCTCTAGCCCACACGGTCCCCTGCAGAGCTGAGGCCCTCTCCATTCCATCCCTGCCCGAGGCAATCCCCAGCAGGTGGCCAGGGAGCAGGTGCACCTGGTGTGCCAAGAAGCCACACCCACCACTAGAGGCTCGGGGACCTTGCCGTCCTTCCACCGTGCTCCGCCCAGAGCCGAGAACACTTCTAGATGTTTTCAGACAGAGAGAAACCATCCCGAGACACCGGATGGGCTGCCCCCCCGCAGTTTCACATCCACCATCACAAGCCACGCCCGGCACCACCGGCAGAGCTCAGACCCCACTGCCTCAGGAGAGCAGGTCCTCCTCTTTGGACCCATCCAGAAACGGAGGCTGGGGGCGGGCCAAGGAGTGGCTCAGAACCAGCTGGCAGGTGGGGTGGGGCCAGGGCAGGGACACGAACTCACCCCCCACCCTGCCCGGCCAGCCCCTTGGGCTCCAGTCAGCATCTGGCAGTGGCGAAGAACCAGACCCACGAGGGAGCAGCGGGCGCCCGCCTTATAAGGCCATCTCGGGGAGACTTGGCTGGTGTCGCCGTGGAGCCAGAGGTGGGTGGTTCCCGGAGGGGAGCCAGAGGCAGCCGCTCACCCCACAGACACGGTCTGGGTCCCGCAGCCCAGCCCCACCCAGCGCCACCCAGGCAGGCGCAGGGCAAGCGGCGACCTGGGAGAGGAGGCAAGGCCCAGAGCCTGAGAGAGAAGCAGGGGTGACCCAAGCTTGACAGAGAGGGCCAGGGGCCAGCAGCCCCCGAAACAAAGAACCCCACGTGCCGGAGTGGGGGCACGTCAGGCCCGGGGGCTCCTGGTTGACCAGGAAAGTGCTTAGTTGGTCCCTGCAATGTCCGATGGGGTCCCCAGGGTCCCTGTGTCTGCCTGCAGGGGACACGCACCCATCTCACTCCTACGTTGTTTTATTGAGCACCTACTAAGTCTATGTCACTCAGGAAAAAAAACTGTCATTCAGGAAAAGACAACAGCCTTACAATCAAATAACCTATGATCCAGTGAGGGGCACGGAGGGAACTCTGAAAAATACAGAGTACACGCTAAGAGCGGGTGTCTTTGTATTACATTAGACTCTTTCTAACGTCTATGTTTCCTGAATTTTAAAGAAAGGGCACGCTGGAAGACTACTTTTACATTAAAAGGTCCAGCAGAGGAGGGGCGCCTGGCGGGCTCAGCCAGTTAAGCGTCTGACTTCGGCTCAGGTCGTGATCTCGCAGTTCGTGGGTTCAAGCCCTGCATCAGACTCTGTGCTGACAGCTCTGTGTCTCCTCTCTCTGCTCCTCCCCTGTTCACACTGTCTCTTTCTCTCTCAAAAATAAACATTAAAAAAATTATAAAAATTTTTAAAATGTTAAAAAATCTTTTAAAAACTCCAGCAGAGGAAAAAAGGTGTGTACAACACAAATAATTAACATTCCAAGCCAAACATGACGTTACACACACACACACACACACACACACACACAAATGCCAAAAGGCACAGGAATCCAAGGGAGTGAGGCCACTTCCAGCTAGTGGGAGGGCTTCACGGAAGAGGTGGCATTTGAGCCGAACTTTGAAGGATGCACAGGAATTCAAAACCCAGCGCAGTGGTGAGGAGGAAGGGCAGGGCAGGAGGCGAGGAAAGGTGGCCTGGGGAGGCCACAAAAGGGCCACAGCAGGAGGAGCTGGGGAGCAGGGAGGTTTGAGCCGGACAAGAGCGTGGATGGAACGGAGGGCGGGCCAGGGAAGGCCCGGGGCTGGCACGGACTTTAGGGAGGCCAATCTGGGGGCAACTTGGCCATGGTCCCAGGAGACCCTGACCTGCGCCAGAAGCCACGGCCCAGAGGGCTTCCGGAGGCAGAGGGTTCGGAGTCCCATCAGAGGGCACAGAGCTCCCTCCCCCACCCCCGATCCTCTGCCCCCGTGGGGCCAGCTGGGCTCAGGTGCAGGGGACAGCGTGCCCACAGAGGGCGGTGAGAGCGGGCCCACCGGGTGGGGAGCCCCAGGAGGGGGCGAAGGCGCTGGGAGTGACAGCTCCATGGGGAAGACCAACAGGAAGCAAGGGGTGGGACACAGGGTCCAAGTCGGGACGGATCCGACCGGCTGCGGCCAGCGGGGGACAGGCAGACGCCGCCTCCGGGCAGGGCCCCCCCAGAAACTACAAATTCCAGGAGCACACCTCCGCTGGGAGGGCCCTGCCGGCCACCCGGACCTGCCCCGGACTTGCAGACTGGACATGGAGGCAGAGCCGGTCGGCGCCAAACCCCTCGCCTTGCTTCCTCCCTCCTCCTCGTCCAACCTCTCGCCCTGCGTCACTCTAGACTCAAGGACCAGGTCGCCCTGCTGTGACTGTACACTGCGGTCCTACGTGAACAGGATTGTCCCATACAGAGCCGTCCGAGCCCCGCCTCTGTCTGGCCCTAACCCTTCTCACCCTGTGGGCACTGGCCTCAGAGCTCCTTCCCCACCCAGCCAGTGAGAGGAGAGGGTCAGAGAGAGAGAAAGAATCTCAAGCAGGCTCCATGCTGCCAGTGCAGAGCCCAATGCGGAGTTTGAACTCACAAACCATGATATCATGACCTGAGCTGCAATCAAGAGTCGGACTCTCAACCGACTGAGCCACCCAGGCGCCCCGGGCACCTCTAAATGCCACCTCGGCTCCCCTTCTTTGCCTGGTTCAGTCCTACTTTCTCCAAAGCGGCTCAAGAGGCTTGGGACCTGGGAAGACCTCCAGAGGACCCTCAACTATTCCAGAGGCAGAGCCAACCCCGACCGGCCCCAGGGGCCCGGCTTCCAGCCCAGCCTCTAGGAGGGCGGGACCACGCTGACCCCCTCTGGCCCCGCCTCCAGAGCCAGGACCACCGCTTCGCAGGTCCAGCATCAGCTGCCGTCAAGATCCGCACGGATCTGGCCATGACCGTGGCCATAGCCACATCCTGCCTGACCCAGCTGGGCATGAACACCTCACTCACGGGAGGCAGAGGCCCCAGACTCCCCCCAACCCAAGGACCCCTCCCCACACAACTGGGACGCCCTCATTCCGACGCGCCCGCACTGCAGTGCCTGAGTGCGCGGCATGGCCCCGCAGGGTCAGGTTTGGGAGCCGGGCGCGGCAGCAAGTTCAGAGCCCTCACTTATAAAGTAAGGGAATCCCCACTCCCGCCACACCACAGATGGACCGTGAGGGCACGATGCCCGGCGAGAGCAGCCAGACACAAAAGGGCCAACGCTGCTGGATTCCACTTGTGCTACGGAGCTGGAGGAGTCAAGTTCATGGAGACGGAGAGCGGACGGCGGGCGCCGGGGGGCTGCGGGAGGGGCACGGGGCGGCAGCGTTCAGCGGGGACGTGGATTCAGTCTGGGAAGCTGAGAAAGTTCTGGAGACGGGTGACGGAGTTGGGCCGCACGACAGGGTGAATGTTCTTGATGCACGGAGCTGCACGCATCACGACACTTCAAACGGTCCATTAACGTTACGTGTATTTTACCCAAATTAGAAATGGTGATTTGAAAGGTACATCAAAACTCCAGAACGTTTTGTTTATCTAACCCGAACAACACTGACGGGGCCCAGTTCCTGCACTTGGAAACGGACCCAGCTCTCGTGGGACTTACAGCAAAGCTGGCTCCTGACCCTGGGGGGCCAAGATCCCAGTATCCCAGGACCAGATGTGCCCAGGCTCACCCCGGTGAGCTCCCCCTGTGAGCACAGCTCCGGGTTGGGGTCCCCTGAGGACGGCACCCAGCCCCCAGCTTCCCTCCCTCACCGGCAGAGCACCCCAAACGGAGTTGTGTGTGGGTATCACAAGGCTCCAAGGCCCAAGGTCCCCTCCCTACTGGCCCTGAGAATCTGGACACACAGACACGGGGAGGTCTTGCTTCCCTTGCTTCTGGCCACAGCCTCCCTCCTTGAGGAACCGCCGGAGGAAGACGCCCCAATACAAAACCTCAGGAGGGCACCAACCCCTCCTCCCACCTGAGGCCTCTCCCTCGGGCAGGTACTTGCTGGGGCAGCTGGCAGATCTGATCAGGAGCCTGCCTGCCCACGGCCCACGGCAGCCATCAGCTCGTGGGAGCCCATGCTTGGGTCCCAAGCCCATCCGACCCCCGTGTCCCGGCATGAGCCCGCCGCGCCCCCATTTTCCAGGCTTCCAGACTCCCGCCGATCGGGGCTCTGACAGCGGATCCTGACCAATAAAGGGGCCCCTCGAAACCCGCAGAGTCTTTCCAAAGCCAAACGCAAGCCCAGCTTACCGCAATCTGAGCCATTCCCAGGGTGGAGACCCCTCCACCAGCCTTCGGACCCCGGCCCGGTGTCTTCTCGGCCTCCACCCACCTGCGATCCACCCATCCCTCCCCGTTCGGCTTCTGCCTCCACGATGCCAGGCAGAGCCAGCTCCCCGTCCCCACGCACCCCACTCCGTCCCCCACGGGCCCCACTGCAGCCCCTCCGATGCGCCTGCTACTCACCCTCCCGGCTCCTGGGTGGGGCGTCGGCCGCCGGGGGCTGGGGCTTGGGCTCCAGCCTGCTCTGCAGCTCAGACACCGGGGCGTGTTCCGAATTCTCCAGGGTCTGGGGGGGGATGGGGGAGGCAGGCACCTCGGCCGGCTTGGGCACCTGGATCTCGACCCTCTTGGGGGCTGCGTCCGAGGCAGGGGCGGCGGGCACCTCGGGGATCTTGGAGGCGGGGGTCTCCATCCTCCGGTGGGCTGCCTCCTGGGGCTTGACTATGGTGATCTCCGTCCTCCGGGGGGCGGGCTCCGGCGTCTTGTGGCCCAGCGCCTCGGCTCGCTTGAGCCCGAACCGGGACGGCCCCGAGGCGCCGGCGTTCTCCACCTGCTTGGACGAGATGTCGATGGAGATCTCGGTGCGCCGGGACACGGGCTCGGCCTTGGGCCCCGAGAGCTCGACCCTCCGCAGGGCGGCTTTGGGGGACCGCTGGCTGAGGGAGTCTACATGGCGGGCCGCGGGCTCGGCGCTCTTCACGCCCAGGTCCTGGAACTTCTGCGTGGAGCTGGCCACGGTGGCCCGGAGCAGGGGGGTCGGCAGCCTCCGGGTCGGGGTGGAGTTGGGCGTCTCGGCCTCCTCGACCTCAAAAGATCTTTTCAGGGCTGCAAGACATAAGGGGGGGCGTGAGGAGTGGACGGCTCGGGGGCTCCCCCCCGGGGACTCCTGTACCCTCCCCCTTTCGGGAAAAAAGGGGACAACCCCGCTCTCCGAGGGGGCGTTGAGGCACCCACAGCCACGCACACTGGGAGAGGGAAGAGGCGGGGCTTGGAGGACACCGGCCCCTCCGTCCACCGTGGCCACAGCGCGGACGCACCAGCTACGTGTTCTAGAAAGATGTCCTGGCTCAAAGGGAGACCCAATTTCTGTCTTGTCATGGCCTCCTTTACCCCCCCACCTCCACCCGGTGCCAACACCACCAGACACAAACTCACCACCACCACCAGCACCTGGGGGTGGGGGCATGCCCCCAATAACCCCAGGCACAAGCACCCCCGTCAGAACCCCAACAGGGCAGCGACATTGTCACCACAGCACAGCGCGGGCTGGCAGCCCCGGGACGTCTAATGTGGGCACTGGGCTGACTGTGTGCGTTTATTCCTCACAGGACCCTATGCTGAAAATCCTGCCATTATCCCCGGTCCTGACGGGTAAACTGAGGCGGTGGCGCTTCAGCAGTGTGCCCAGCGGTGGGGGGACTGAGTGCCAGAGCCAGAAGATACACAAGGCTCTGGCCCCTCGGCTCTTCTGTTCCAGGCCGGACAGCAGAGCCCCGGCGTGGTCCCCACACTCTCAGCCCTCGCCCTCGGATGCAGACGCATCCCACCCCCCTTGTCCCGGCCAGGACCCTGTGGGACGCCGCCATCTGACTCCCACCCCACCCCCACTCCCTCCCCAAGCCCAGAGCTTCCACCCGGCCACCCAGCATCTCCGTCAGGACCCGGGGCGCCCTCCGAGGCCAGGGGACGGTGCCTGGGAGCTGCCCAGCCGTCCCCACAGCCCCTGCCTGCGGCGGCCAGCAGCTCCCATTACAGAGACCAGAGCAGGAAGAGCCCACGTGGCAGGAACATTCACCATCTCCTTCCCGGTTGGGCCCATGGCAGGTGATCAGTGACCTACAGGGTGTCTCCTACCCCTCTCCCCACCTCGCCCCCCGAGCCCAGGGTTTCCCGGGACCCCACCATTTCCGGCCCCCTCCCCCTGCCGCTGGCCCAACAACAGTGACCTGGGGCCGTTCTCAGGCCCCCATCTCGTCTTCCCTCCTCCAAATTCCAGGACAGCTCTGGTCTCTTCCCAGTGGACAGTTCATCCCTCACGAGGCCGGGACCCGCTGGGCGGCTGGGTGGGCGGCTGGCCAGGGGAGCAGGTGTGCGTGAGCGCTGGGTGCGGGACGAAGGAAAGGGAGCCCTTGTCCCTGACACCCGGCTGCCCGAACTACCGGTCCCCCACACGGGGCGCCCCACCAGGACCTCCTCTGCCTGGGGCACATCTCCGTCTGGTAGACAGACCACACAAAACGCAGCCGCCCCAGAAGGCCTGCAGGGACAGAAATGTCCTTGGCAGAGGAACTGGCAGGGCGCCGAGCACCCTGTCTCCGACATACACCTGCCGCTTTGGACTCCTCAGAAGAATCTGGAAATCCAGAATTTTCTCTGGGCTACCTCCCGATCTGTGTAAGCTCGCACAAAGGGGAACAACCCCCCTGTAAAACACTGTGCGGTCAGAGAGGGTCACAGGCAGCCTCTGGCCCCGGGTCCAGCCTGTGACCTCTGATCGATATGTGGCCAAGGGCGGGGGGGAGCCAAGCAGGCTGCCGGCCCCTCAGCACCCCTCTGCGGGGGGCCATCTCCTAAGACAAACACAGAGCACAAACTGCTGGTTCCAAAGAAGGTCAAGGTGACAAAGGACAGGCCAAGGGGCTGTCAAAATGGCCAGAAAGCCCAGAGGGGAAGGCCTGAAGCTGTGACCTCATACGGGGTCTCCCGAGGCATCTGGTCTACCCCCAGTCTCCAGGGCACTGTCACACTGTCCCCGAACGGTGGCTACTGCCCATGAGCTCCCTAGAGGAGGTGTCCACCACCAGCTCACCCGGCCCAGGGGGTAACTCCCCGGGGCCGAGCTGGAGAACAGAAGTCAGGTCTTCTTCCTGGGTTTGCCCCCAAAGCCCCCCAAATTCCGTCCCAGGGAAGCCCATGTGGAGGGACCCTCAACCCACGACTCACGAGTTAAGACAACGCATCAAAGAAAAGCCCTTTCTGATTCAGGCATGGACAGTCCCCGGGGCAGCACTGAATTCAAACCCGACCTGCACACGGATCACCGGCTCCCTGCAACCCTCCTCCCTCTGCCAGTCCACATGAGAGGGGCCTCGTGGCGGACAGACACCGGGTCTTCACCCCCATTTCAGCCTGAGGAGCTCCACGTGCTCTAAGGCTCTGTGTCCCCCACAAAGACCCCAGTCCTCACCCTCATAACCTGTGCACGTGACCTCGCTTTGCAGACATCACTAAGGAATCGATACGCCATCATCCCGGGCTTTAAACCTTACAAGTGTTCTTACACAGGACAGAAGGGGGGGACCTGGGGCACAGGGGGCACGGGGGAGGCTGGGGGAGGCCAGCAGAGACTGGGGGGATGCCCAGCGCCAGCAGCAGCCGGGAGAAGCAGGAAGGATTCTTCTCTCGAAGCTTTTGTAATGTGTGTGACACTGCCAACACCTTGACTTTGGACCTCTGGCCCCAGAAACATGAGGAAATAAAATCCCGCGGCTTGAGCCCCACAGTCTGTGGTAGATGGTTACGACAGCCCCTGGAAGTCACCCTGGGGCCCCCCAGAAGTCACCCCGGGGCCCCCCAGAAGGGTGGGAGATCTCTGGGCTACATGACTCTGTCTGGGCTCTGCCAAGGGTGCCGCCACCCTAGCCCCTCTCCAGGGACCCGGAGATAAAGCCACCTCCTCTTCCCTCCCCTGGAATTCCACAAAAACCCCAGCCGGTGGGAGAAGCCGTCAGGAGGGACCCTGCCCTAGATTTACACCGCCACGTTTGGCAATGAGACAAGATCATTTTTTAAGGCAGACTTTGCAAGGGACGGCCCGGACGAAGCCGCCTCCCCCACGGAGGATGTCAGGATGCAAACAGCACCCGGCGGGGGGAAATCTGGAAGACAGGCTGTCACGAAGCTGCTCCCACCGGAGGCCTAAGAACACACCCTGGGCCCTGGGCACACGCGCAGCCACCGTGCTTGGAAAACACTCTCCACCAGCTCCGAGGGGAAAAGGGGGCACCTGGCCCCACGGCAGGGGCCGCTCACCTTCCCCCTCCCCTCTCCCTGCAGCCACCGCCGTCCACAAGCGGCCGCGGAAGCCGCCAGGAGTGCTCACGATTTGCAGATGTGAGGCCCCGTGTGACTGTCCATCAGATCTGATGACTGGGCAGAACAGTGGCCTTACCGGACCCGTGAGGAGGAGTGGGGAGCAGCACTGGGCTGCCCCCTCCTCTGTCCGCAGGATGTCACCTAAGACATGACTTCCCGTGTCAGCCGGACGTGACACGCCGTCAGAGCATCGGACAGGCCCGGGCCATCGCCTGGTGGGGAGACAACGCCATCCCCACGGGACGCGAGGTGCCCCTGCTCTGCTTCTGTGGTTTCCAAGGTTCCCCCCCTTCTCTCTCCTCTGCATCCACGTCCCCCCACAGCTGGGCTCAAACCTCACCTGCTCCCAAAGGTCCTCCTCCACCCCACCCTCCCCGATGGGCGCCTTGGCCGCCGCTGCGGGCGCTTATCCCAAGGAAATAACCAGAAGTACCGAGGATTAAGGAACGGAGACGTTTGCATCAGCGTTAAAACAGCAAACGCTGTAAGCAATTCCGGTTTACACAGATTCTCTAAACCCAGATGCCGAAGTCCTGCGCAGTCATCAAAATCCCGGTTTCGAGGATGAGAAATGTTGAGAACATGAAGCAAAAATAGCAGGATCCCAGAGGCGTGCAAGAGATCCTGACAGGGTCTCACACGCACATGTGCGCTCGCACAGCTCCGGACGGAATCGAGGCGCGTGATTTCTTTGTGTTCGGCTCTCCTGCCGTCCCCAGCTTGCCTCTGCTAAGCGTGGGTCACTGCTAGTTTCAGGGGACGGTAAGTCCATCAACGCCACTTTTCCAGAACCAGCCCCACACCTCACCTCGGCCCCGAGGCCCGGCCCCCTCCGGTCCATTAAACACCTTCAGGAGCAGCCGCCCTGGAGGCCGGAGCCGCCTGGGTCTGGGCCTGTTTAAGGAGGAATGTGCGCCACACAAGGGGCCATTGTGAAGGCCCTGCTCCCACTGCAGGCCGCGGCAAACGTCTCCCCGCTCCCGGGCGCACAGAGGGGCAGTCTGGGGAGGGGACCCCGGGGTAGCCGCAAAGCCCTGCTCCAGCGGGGGACAAATGTCGGGCAAAGAATGTCAGAGACCAAGGTCAAAACAAACCCTGCACGACTCCCGCTGCAGGGACACTGCCCATCCTGGGGCTCGATTCCGGGCTCAGGCCCCAAGGGCGCTGGCCAGGCCCCAACGCAGCCTCTTGCAGGGAGCAGCAGGGAAGGTTCTGTCCCTGAACGGGGTGGCCCCCCGGGGTCCCAGGGAACCCAGAACCGGGTGCCAGGCAGAGGAGATGCCCTCCTCCCCGCCCTGAGGCTGCAGGAACCCCCAGCTACAAGATACTGCTCTGCCGTCGGGATGCCCAGAGCCAGCTCCTGAGCCCCAGGGAGGGAGCGCCAGGCCCTGGCACCGCCTCAGGCTGGCTCCTGGATGCGGGCAAGGCCTGGGAAAACAGAGCAGGGCTGCCGCAGACAGGAGGGGAGCTGGGGCCACGAGGAGCTCCCCGAGCACAGCAGGACAGAGCAGCGAATCCTCCAAAAGAAAAGAAGCCGGGGCCACGGAAGCCGGACTCACCCCAGCTGAAGAATGAGTTGCCTAGGAAGGGGGGGAGGGCTGGCCAGCGGCCGGGGCGTCTCCAGGCAGAGGGGGTGCTGGGCACAGGGCCCGGGTGCCCTAGAGGGGCTGAGAGCCGCCGGGCCGTGCGGGGCGCTGCCCCCTCGTGCACACTGTGGCCCTCACATCCGGGCCACAGAGAGGCTGGGACAGGGAGGGCATGACCGCAGTCATCACTGGGCCTCCGCTTCCTCGTCTGCCCTGCTGTGGGCGCCGACGGGGTGACACGGTGGTGCCGTGCCCCAGTGTCGCCGCTGTTCACATGTGCACCTGTGGGCACGCGTGCACGCGTGTATGTGTGGTCACCGCACAGGCGGCCTGGCCGATGCCCATCACGCCGCAGCCCACGTGTGCCCCTCCGCCCCAGGGCCTCTCCTGGGGGCCACCTGGTGCCCACGCCCGCAAGGCAGGTAGGGGTTAACACTGCTCTCCACACCATAAAGGCAGAAGATGGAGCATAAATGCCCCAGCTGCTCCCCTTGGGACAACTGGGGTGCACAGGGCAGGGTCCGGGAGGGCCCCAGGTCACCCCCGTGGGGCTAGGCCGCAAGCTGTCCACCCCCACACGTTGCTGGCTGCTGCCCCCTCAGGCTACCCTTTCTCTGCCTCCACTTGGGGAGGGGTCTGCCTGGGGTCACCTCCTGCAAGAGCCTCAGGAGCTGCCTCCAGGGGCTGGGGGGGGAGGCAGGGGGGGAAGGGGGGAAGGGCTGGGGAGGGTCCTCAGGGAGCAAAACGGTCCAAAAGGAAAAGCGTAAAAACAGACGCCGTGGCCAAGCGGGGCCTGCACTGGGAAGTGGGGGGCGGCCAGCGGCTCGGGCACAGCTGGGCCTGGGATTCCCCGCAGAGAAACACATTTATCCTCCACCAAGGAAGACACGAGGAGCAAAGCGCAGACAAAGAGTGGATGGAGAGTGCGGCACCTGCGGCCAAACCCCTCCCTCTGCGTCCCCAAGGCGTGGCCTGATGCAGGCTGAGAGTCACGTGTGTCCCCGCTCCGGCTGGGGTCTGGGGGCCAGGGAGGCGGCAGAGGGCCCCTGGGCGCCCCGGGCTCTCGGCCAGCTGGAGGAGGCACAAGGAAGGTGGCCTGCACCCTCGAGGCCCTGACCGCTGGCCTCTGCGACACCGGTCTTAGCAGGGGTCCGGCCTGGGCACCCTGGACAGGAGGGACTGGGTGGCCCATCTCCATTAGCCGTGGGGGCTGTGTACAGGGACAGCCAACTGTCCCCCTGAGAACCCCGGATCCAGCAGGGGTCTCTGGGGAGGCCACGCAGCCCCAGGCAAAGAACGTGAGGCTCCTCCGCCACCGGCCCAATCTATTTTGATGACTGTCCTTTGCTTCAGGTGTTAGGAGGCTCCACTATATCCACACCCCCCACGCCCACAACTGCGCCCAGGACCCTGGGCCTGGGGGGGTAATTCTGGGGGTCCTTCCTGCTGCTCCCAGCCCCCACCCACAAGGCCTGGGTCCCTGCTCTGGAACAGCAATGTGAAAAGGAGCAGGCTGAGCCTCCCAGGTAGGGCCAACAGCAACAAACAGGACCCCTCCCTCCCTTCCCAGGCTGCAGGGGGAGCTCGCTGCCGCTCACTGCAGGGGGGTGGGGGGGCCCTCCACACGGCCTATGTGGCACTGGCCCTTCCCAGCGGGACAAACAGAATGCAACAGTCAGATGTGGGGCACCAGGGACCCCCAACCCTCCAGCTGGGACAGACGCATCCACGCACGCGCACACAAGACCCCTCGGCTGTGATCAGAGAGTCCAGTGGCAGTGAGGGTCCACAGCAGCCCCCCCGGATCCCAGACACCCGCCTAGTCCCCGAACTCACTGTGTTAATTTCTCCCTCGAGAAAGCTCTAGCAAGGACACAAGGGGGGCCAGCCCTCCCCACCCAGGACGGGACCAGAGCTCCCGTCGGACTCCTTTACCATGGCTTCTGGACTCCGCGGTGCCGTCTGCAGGGACGCTGGCCGGACAGTGGTCCCCCAGAAGGATCCGCCTGCGTCCTAACTTCCAAAACTGTTGACAGGGACCTTGTTTGGGGGAAAGGGCCTTTGCAGAAGTAATGAAGGCGAGGGTCTCGAGATGGGAGAAGGGTGGGCCCTAAATCCAATGACGCGTCTGTCGTCAGATATGGGAAAGGAGAAGACGCACAGAAGGCCGCGTGCGGGCAGAGCAGGGACCAGAGGGACGGCCTACGAGCCAAGGACAGGCACTGGGTGCTGGGACACATGCCCGGAACAGACTCTCCCAGCGAGCACTGGAAAGGACCAGCCCCGCCTGCCCCTTGACTTTGTACCAGGGCCTCCAGGACAGCGCAGTCTACCGTTTCAAGCCGTCCACAGAGCGGGGCGCTTTGTCACAGCGGCCCCGGGAAATGACACCCCGACAGGACACGGACAAGACGGGGGAGCTCTCCCAACCGCCCTGGCCTCCTTCCGGGGATGCTGAAGCCACTTCCTGCTCTGACTCACCAGCGCTGAAAAGGGGCTGAGGGCGCCCTGGAATCGGCCCTGCCTGCCGCCTGCCGCCTGCCCTTGCCCTCCCGGGCCTCAGAGCCTCCCCACGCACCCCGCCCCCAGCCAGGGTCCATGCATCCGGCTCACCTGGGGCGCCCCACTCACACCTGTGGCCCCAGGTCCCCAGACAGGGCACCCTGTGTGCTCCCAACACTGCCCCACTTGGGGCAGGGAGCTCTCTGGCTGGCCCACCTGCAGAGGCTAATTACTGGTGCCCACCTCTCCCCCGCCAGAGAGGGGCCTTGGGGTGACAGCTGTCCCGTCGGGGAGACCCGGCAGGCAGCGTGGGACAGCCACACAGCGACTTCTGCTGCAAAACGTCTCTCTGCTGGGAGCACAGCTCACCCCCCTCCCCACCGTGGCGGCTGCACCCCCAATGAAGACTTCTCTGCCATCCCAGCCACCTCCCCGACCCCCCTGGGTCTCGGGACACCAGCATCACTCCAGGCAAGCTTAAAAGTCCCCTAAGATGCTGGGCCACCTTTTTCTCTTGACTCAAGTTCCGGGAACGTGTGTACACAGGGACCAGCTTGCTGCGGACGGAAGGGGTCTGGCCCTCCCCTCTCTCAAACCAGCTGTGGGTTCTCGGGAGGGAGCCGAGGGAGGGAAGTGGGCTGAAGTTGCACAGAGATTTGGAGGAGATAAGGCAAGAATTTCCTAACCCAGGGCGGGGACAAGGCGGCCTGCTTTGGAAGGCGAGAGGAGGGCCTAGGTGCGGCCTGGGGGGAGGGGAGGGAGGGAGGGGAGGGGATGCTTGACCTCTTGGGGCCTCTGCAGGTCAAAGGTTCTCAGATAAATGGCTGTCAGGGAGGCAGGAGGGAGCCCTTGGGAGGGGACTGACTTCAAAACCCAAACCTCCTCCCCACCCCCCCAGCCCCCAGGGGCCACAGCTTCAAGGGTCTCAAAGGTCACAGAGACCAGAGCCCTTTAACCTGCAGCCCCCTTCTGGGGCAGCCCCAGACCTCCCAAGGGGGCCGGGCGGGGGGGGGGGGGGTCCTGTTCCAGGAGGAGAGCTGAGCTGCTGGTTCTGGGTGGGAGTATGGCCCCTCCCCTCCAGAAGGTCCCCACCACCTCTCTTCCTTTCTGCCTGCACCCTCCCACCACGCGCCGCTCCCCCAAACTCACATTCCCCCTCCCATCCACAGACCCTGTTAGTGCTGCTGCTGGGGCGGTTAGATCAGCCCCGTCCCGGCCACGGAGAAAGGACGTCCATGGAGCCAGTCCTGCACCCACCTGTCCCCACCCCAAGTGGCTCTCTCCCACAGGACATGCGCGGTGCAGACCAGGACCACGGGACCTAGGACCTCAGGGCCAGCTGCCTAAAGGGACCACTTCTCATCTCCACTCACAGCTGGGGGGTCTCTGGGGGTATTATCTGCAGGGGGCGGGGGGCTCACCTCACTGACTGCTGAGGGAGACGGTAAAACCACTTAAAAAAAGAAGGAAAAAAAAGCCTCATGCCCGGAGCCAGTCAGCCCAGGTGGGGCCCTCCATTAATCACGCCACCTGCCAAGGGACTCCAGAGGCACAGACGAGGTCGGCTGTGTTGTGGCCTAGGGGCGGGCAGCGAGCGGGTGATGCCCAGGCCCCTAATTACAGGGGCCGGTGACTCCAAGGAGCAGAGGTTAGGCGCCGGTCAGAGCACCCCCAGGAGTCCAGCTGCTCCCCAGGCTCCCCGGAGGAATGAGGGTAGGGGTGGGTAGAGTCTCAGTGACCACAAAGCTCTGGGTGCATCAACGGGGGCTTTCGGGTTCAGGTTCTGCCAGCCCAGAGGGTGACACGGCCTTGGTCTTTACCCTCAGGGATGGGAGGGTCCAGCAGAGGAGGAGGGGCACAGAAAACTAGGAGGAGGAGGTGCGTTTGTTGTGTGGAAGAGACCACAGCTGGACACTGAGAAGATTCTGGAAGGGGCTCCCAGGGAGCAGTAGCACCTCCGCCAGGGAGGCCATCTGGAATGTTCCAGAGAGCCTCCAGGTGGAGGCTGAGTGAGGGAGCCCAAGGGGCTCCTCCTGCTCGGGGGCCCTACTGGGATCTCACCAGGGACGGCTCTCAGCCAACCCCACATCCATCCAGAACGGAGGAGGCCCCTGGGAGCGAGGGAGGAGGGCCGAGGGCAGCTGCTGGGCACTGCAGGCCGGGCGCAACCACAGGCCAACGTCCCTCCAGGTCACGCCATCAGGCCCGTCCCGGTCTGGTCTCCCGACGCCCACCCGCCATCCCACGCACCCCCCCAGCCTAGAACACTCCGCTGACTCAAGGCGCGCCACTGTAGGGGGTTGGAGAGTGGCCCCAAAAAGATACGTCCAGTCCTAGTCCGCAAAACCTACAATGTAACCTTTTTTGGAAATAGGGTCTTTGCAGATGTGATTAAAAATCTCAAGATGTGGGGAGCCTGGGTGGCTCAGTCAGTTAAGGGGTCCGACTTCAGCTCAGGTCATGGTCTCACAGCCCATGAGTTCAAGCCCGAGTCAGCTCTGTGCTGACAGCTCAGAGCCTGGAGCTGCTTCGGATTCTGCGTCTCCCTCTCTCTCTGCCCCTCCCCTGCTCGAGCTCTGTCTCTCAAAAATAAACATTAAAAAAAAAAAACTCAAGATCTGCTCATCCTGGATTTACAGTGGGTTCTAAATTCAACACTGAGTGTCCTCGTAAGATACTGGAAAGGAGATGACAGGGACACACAGAAAAGCAGCCACCAGGCGGTCGAGTGCCGCGTCCACAAGCTAGAACGCTGAGGACGGAGGGGCAGCCCAGGAGCCAGGAGGGAGGCCTGGCACACGTCCTCCCTTGGGGCCTCCGGAAGGAACCAGTCCTTCCGATGCCTTGATCTTGGACTCCGGGCCCCCGGACCCGTGCTTACGCGCACCCCCAGCCTGCGGAACTTTGCAGCGGCAAACTCACGCTCATGCCGGCTCCCTGCCCCTAAGCCTGTTTCCAACCAAAAGCCCCTGCCCCCACCTGTCCACCAAGCCCCCCAGCCCAGCTGACCGTATACTTGTTCTGTTCCCGTGTCCCCTTCCAGTGCCCACCGGCCGCGGCTTCCGGGCCTTTGTATCTCATGTTCGGTCAGAGAAGCTCCAAGGGTTCACCTGCCCCGTGTGGTAGGAAAACCACCTCCTGAAACCCCGCACGGACCCCCCTCCTCGGGGCAGCCAGGAAGACGACCCTGCAAGGGTTCCTCCCAAGACTCGGGGCGCCTGGGACAGGCCCCGTGTCACCCGGGGCTCCCCAGCTGCGGGTGGACAGATAAATTACTCCCTCCAGGGCCACACTCCATAAAGAGCCAACCCTCCATTCCACACAAGGCCTGCGGAGGGAGAAACAGAAGCACCTTGGCAGTGAACTCTGAATCACTCTGTGCCAGCGGACCCCCCATACCACCACCACCCAGAGCCACCCCTGCAGCCCCATAAGCAGGGCCCAGGCTGCCAACTGGCTCTCCGGATTCCTACCTTCGGAAGCCTCCACGCACCAGCTCCAGGAGCCCTCAGCCCCCCAGAACCTGCCCAGGGCCCCCCTCACGAGCCCAGCCCACCCTGCCTGGATGCCTTCAGGATTGACTCTGTCCGTAACCAAAGAAAAAAACTTTTAGCTCAGTTTTCAACATAACTGTCTGGCGTGGGAGGGTCAGGGCAGTGCCGGGCCCAGGGGTGGGGGTGGGCTGCCTGGGCCAGAGAGGTGTGACCCCTGTGGCCTCAACGTCCTGGTGATGGACCCGACGCGCAGGACCGAAAAGCCCCTTTCTGGCTGTGACATCACACAACCCGAGGGCCTTTCCTGAAGTCAGCCAGCAGCTCCCGGCACACTTGCTGTTCCTGAACCAGCAGGTCCGGCGATTCCCAACAGGGATGGACAGGGCGGGCCGGCCCACCTCTCCCCGGCAGCTGAGGTCGGGGACCACCTCATCCCTTTGCAGCTGGCTCCTGGGAAGGCACGCTCATCTCTGAGCAAAGATGCCTCCACAACCCGGCAACCCAAACCTGGGGCTGGAAAGGCCAGTGGGGACCCATCTCTCTAGCCCAGGCAGGAGACTCGGCTCAGTGAGCGATCTTCCTTTTTGACGATAAACTTGCCACGATAATTAATACCGATAGCTCGTTCCCTGACTATCAAGGCCACTTATCATGGAGGACGAAGAAAACCCATCAGCACAGAGAAGACAGAGGACGAGACCCACGACCCGGATAACCACGGCCGGTGCTCTAGCAAAGGGCCCTCCGATCCCTCTGATGTGTCCGTGTGCGCGCGTGTCTGAGGCAGCCTCGTGCGGGGACATGGGCTCCCCTCTGGGCAGCGTTTCACCAGCCAGGTCTCCACGCCTTCTGACACTGGCTCTCCGAATGCCTCTGCGGTTCTAAGCTTCTGCTTCCAGATCGTTCTCAGAGGCTCTGGCCGCTGGTCAGAAGCATTTCTGGAGCTTGTGAGAAAAACAGTCGGCGGGTCCCCCATCTCTCGGAGGTTCCAGCTCGGGAAGGCCGGGCGGGACCTCACGGACCTCCCCACCGCCACCCCTTCCCGAGACTCCTGCAGAAGGAAAACCCCGAGAGCAGCCCTGGCAGCCCCTCCCCCCCACCTTCCCCGAAGTCACCCAAGGTCAACGTCCATCCAGCCCGAGCCGCCTCCACGCAGCTCCCAGGTGGGTCATGACCTGAAGGACGCACCGGGCACTGCTGGGGGCAGAGGCCCATGTGACAAGGGGGCGTGCCGGTCACGAGGCCTTGAAAGGAGGCCCACACTGTTTACCTTCAACAGAGCAGGTCCAAGTGCGGGGGAGGGGAGGGGACTGCACAGCAAAACTCAGGTTAGGTCACCTGCTGCAGGAGACACAGGCAGGGCAGGCTCCGCCGCGTCTGCTCGCTCCCCCCACCCCTCCCAGAGCGGTGGACAGGTCCCTCCCCACAGACTGTCACCCTCCTGCGGACCGGAGCAAAGCTCAGTTGTGTCTGTCCCTGCCTGAACGTTCGTGTCCCCACCGCCCCATCCCTCCCTGTGACAGAGTGAGGGGGCGGGGCCTTTGGTAGGCGGGCACGCAGGACAGGAGAGTGGAGCCCTGAGGGGCTCCTGGTTGGGGTCCCGGTAAAAGAGACCCATTCTGCCCCCTGAGGACCCGGGGAGAAGACGGCCGGCTGTGAGCCAGGACCTGACAGCGGTGGCCCTGGTGTCCCGGCATCCGGCGGGGGGGGGGGGGGGGTGAACGTGCGGGGTGAGCCCCCAGTCTGGCACCCACGCTAACGCAATCCCCATCCCCACCGGGGCCCGCGGCACAGCCTGGCATGTCCCACGAACCCGAGACGTCCGGGGCACCAGGGAGGCTCAGCCGGTTAAGTGTCTGGCTCTTGATTTGGGCTCAGGTCATGATCTCACGGTTCCTGAGTTCGAGCCCTGTGTTGGGCTCTGAGTTGACAGGGCAGGGCCTGCTGGGGATTCTCTCTCTCTCTCTCTCTGCCCCTCCCCTCCTCGCTCTTTCTCTATCTCTCAAAAAAAAAATTAAAGATTAAAAAAGTAAAAAAAGAGTACTTGCGGCTTTGAATCTCTAACAGGTGACATCGCTCCGTGCTTACGACACATCGGGCACCTTCCTGAGGGCCGTTCGGTGACCACGACCCCCCAAGACACAGAAACCTTACTTGACTTCACAGACGGGAGGCCCCGGGCCGGAGACACAAACGTCACAGCCTGGGCGTCCATGAAGCCGGGTCCCAGCCAGCAAGCTGACGGCCACACGACTCTCCAGACCCCACCGGTCCCAGGAGCCTGCCACGCGCTGGCACTGGACTAAGCCCTAGACCCGCATCGTGTCGCTCAAGCCCCCCATCAACGCTCAAGCCCCCCCTCAACTGCCACCCTGCAAGGTGGGCACGGCCATTCCCGACTGGCACACAGAGGTCTGGGAGCTGGAGGGTGGCGAGGCTGGGGCTGGAGGAGGGGCAGATTCGCAGCAGCGGGGAGGGCCAGAAGGAGTAGGGAGTGACGGGCGGATGCAGGGACGGGGCAGGAGGACCCGGGTCTGCCTTCCAGTGTGGCCTCAGGCCAGGGGTGACCTGAGCAAGCCTCAGCGGCCTGTCCACCTTGCGGGACTCTGGAGGGACTGGAAAGAAGACTTCGCATGTAAAGTGCCCAACCCAGTGCCTGGCACATAGTAGGTGCTTGGTAAAGAAAGCTTCCAACAACTGACAAGAGCCAGCATGGCCAGAGGAGGTGCCTCTCTGAGCAACGGGGTGACAGCTGGGAGGGCCGGGACTTGGGTCAGAGACAAAGAATGCAGGAGGGGGAGGCCATAGCCTGACAGCTGGCTCTGGGGCAGATGTTTGCAGGAGCCTGGTTCATCATATAAGTATTAGGGGAGAGATAAATATTTGAGCGCACAGAGCAGGCGGAAGAGCTCCCCCATTGCCAGTGTCCCCAGCACCCAGCTGGCCCGCCACTCGGTGTCCCCGAGGGGCCAGGGACTGGGCTGGGGACAGCAACCCCAGGAGGAGGAAGAGGACTCAGAAAGACAGCAGAGCAGGCCTTCCTGAGGTCTCCTGGTGAAGGCCCAGGACGTCAAGCTCAGCCCCGCCAGCCTGCTCCACAACCCCCCCCCCCCACTAAGTTAACTCCCACCTGGTTTACTCCCGGCCTGAGTCCCTCCCAGCTCACCCACCTCCTGACCCGGAGGAAGGAGGGAGCCCGGATCCCCCTCATGCCTCCACCTTGACCTACAAGCACAGTGCCCATCATCACTCAGGACCCGGGCACCCCCGACAGGTGCAGGCTCTCCGCCAGGCGCGGCCACACCAGGTTCTCCCCCACAAGCTATGAGGTGGCAGAAATCACAGCAGAAGCCAGTTAGCATCATCTGCCCAGAGACCCTGCCTGGTAAACTCCCGCCCAGGACTCTGGTCACGTGCTCCTTCCTCCAGGAAGCCCTCCTGAATCTACCGCTCTCTTAAGCCCATGCCTGGACCCCCAGAGCCTAGAACAGAGCTGGCACTTAGCTGGGCCCACAGACACACGAACGAGCCGGCCGCTTCTCCCAGGCAACTGACCATCTCCTGGCCCTCCAGAGAGCGGAGGGATTCCAACACTTCATTTTGAGCCGCAGGAAAAGCCCAAACCCGGCTACTTTACAGAATACACCTTCCCTGACATTTTACTGGGACAGGGGACAGCAGAGAGGACCACCCCTCCAGGCCTGGTCTGGAGCCAGGAGGACTTGAATGTTTTTACTGTAGATAACATCAGTCTCCGGGGACACGGGGCAGGGCCGGCCGGCCTACCACCGCCCACCCACATGGAAAGGGGGGCCCTGCTCAGAGCCGGCTTCCGGCACCCAGGGAGGGGGCCGGCCTGGAAACAGAGTGAGACCTGCCTGGGACACAGTGGAAATCCACCAGACTGGTGGCCATGATGGTCCATCTTCCAGGTCAGTGCTCGGGGGAGGGGCAACGGCAAAGCACCCAAAGTGGGGACTTGTCACTCTTCCCACAGAAAAGAAAGATGATGCAGTCCGTTGCCCCACTTCCCACGGGCAGACAGAGGCCCGGTGGTTCCCGTCCTCAATTCCAGGGGGACCCTCAGCTCCAGCCACCCACAGGGAAGGGCCCAGGACCCCCGGCCTTGCACCAGGGGACAGCCTGAAGCCCACCACCAGCAGCCAGTCATTAGCCAGAGCTCCTGGAAGGACCAGGGAAGGCGGTGGGTTTGGGTCAGGAAACCAGACACAGGATCCTCGAAAAAGACCGGACACCGGCTGCAAAAGGCACAGGTTCCAACCCCCCTTGGACAACTGGGTACAGAGGGGAAGGCACCCTGGAAATCCCCACCGCACCCGAATAAGCCCCAGGCTGCAAGATAACCCCACCTCCCACCACCTGAGGCCGGGGGCATCCCGCTGCCCCGCACCTGTACCCAGGGACCAATCACAGCCCGCCCCTCGGAGACCAGAGGAGGAGTGGAATGGACAGGAGGTGGGGTGGGAGGGTCCCCTCCCTGCTTCCCCGGACCCCTCCTCCCCTGGCTTTTCCAGGAAGCGACTCTAAGTGCTTGAGGGCAAAGGCTCCCTGCCTTGGGGACAGGGACACGGGAAGCGCTCGGCCACAGGTGGGGAGGACCACTTATGCATGTGAGGCCAGGGCCCTGGATTTTCTGGATTTTGCAACTCGGTCCAGTGGAGGGAGAAGGCCAAGGTCTGTGGAGGGTCACCCTCCCGGGAGGGGCCGTTAGACACTCAGGAACTCGAGAGCGAGAGCGGACAAGGAGCAGAGGCAGGCTGGAAGCTTGCTGCGGGCTCCCGGCCTCCTCCACAGCCCCAGCTCTTCCCAGAGCCCCAGGCAGGGCGTGGGGACTCCATGGCCACCGGCACTGTCCTCGTGTCCTTCCGCCTACATTTCTGGGCACTGACAGTACTTCAGAAGATGACAACCAAACTTGGGAGTTTCGAGAACGTCTCCTGGTCCGGGCTGAACGGAGCCTCCAGACTGTCTCGACCAAATTAAACAGCCTGAGCCCAGAAATGCCCCAGGCGCCTGGAGGGGGGGGGGGTGCTGCGTCTGTTTGGCTGCAGACTGCAAACCCTCAGGCTTCTGGGACCGTGCTCCAGAGAGTTCCGGACCGTTCGGTCTCGTAAGCAACTCAGAGAGCCTCCAAATTTGGGAAAAACCGAGAGGTCTCTGGAAAGCCACTGTTTGACGGTGTTCCCTTAGTGGCTTCGTCAAGAGAAAGAACAGGAACTCGTGTCCTGGCTGAACTGCTGGGATGAATCAAAAAAAAAAAAAAAAAAGAAACTTCCGGGCCTGAGCCTCTGATGGATGTCCCACCGGAGACCCCGGGTTGCCCAGGGCCCCTCACGGCTAAGCCACCCCACCGATCCACACACAGTACCACGCCTTCCGGAGACCAAAGACACGCAGGCCCATCCTTGGGGGGCTCCGAGCCCAGCCAGGAGCACCTGGTCTGGCCAGGCAGGCAGGGGGGACTCCTGCCTGGGTTTGGGGGCCGACGCAGACCCCTGGAGCTTGGCGCCCCAGGTCTTTGCTGCCAAACTGGGGGGCACTCCCATCTGTACCCCAAGGAGACCCCAAGAGCAGCAAATTGGCCCAAGTTCAAGGTGGCGTGGCCGGTAAACTAAGGGGGGGTGGCAGTAATAGGGCCATCTGGGCTGGACGTCTGAATGTGACCTCCCCTGCCTTTTGGGCACACAAGGAGAAAGACAAGGAGCAAATACAGCATCTGCACATCAGGGTTCACCCCAGCGCCCCCGCCACACACGAGGGGGCAGCGGCATCACTGTCCCCACCTGCGGGACGCCAGCCTCCGCCAACATGGCCCGAGGAAGTGTGCACCACGCGCCGGGCGCTGTGCTGCCCGTGTGTCCGCCACCAACCCTGGGAGCCGGAGCTGCAGGCTTGGTTCTCCCGGCCGGGGAGCTCCCCAGGCCCCCGACTTGTGCCCAGGACCCCCGTGCCCTCAGCGGGGCAGGGGTGCAGCGCCCACGGGCTCCCTCGGCAAAGGCAAGGCGCTCAGCTTGCCCTTGCTGTCCTGTTCCCCTTGGCCCCAGAGGAGACTGTGGTCCTGGCTGAGAGCCCACACCCAATCAGGACTTGCACGGGGCCCTGGACATAGGGGATGCCCCCGCCAGCATGTCCCCTCCCTGACGCAGGCTCCCCGCCTTGCTCGTCTCTGAGGAAGGCTGGTGGCCTGACCCTCCAGCCTGTCTTCAGGGAGGCTGCCCAGCTCAAGCCCAAGTTGCTGTCCCAAGGCAGGCCCCAGGGCCCAGCCAGCCGTGGTGCTGGGTGAGGGGACAGAGGAGGCTGGATGACGTCTCCAGGGAAGGAGCCCGGCAGCCCACGTGACCCCAGCCTCCACCCGGACAGGCAGGGAGCAGTGGCGCCCCCGGAGGAAAGGTCTGCCAGGTCAGAGGAGGGGCTCCCTTGGCTTGGCCAGCAGCCTGAGCGAGAGCTGGAACCAGAAGCCCAGGCGTCCACACCCACCTGTCTCTTGCAAGCACCGCCCTCGCCCCCACCCCCCCCAGCTCCAAGCGCGGCGCCCACCACACCCCCCAGAGCAGGACCTGTACCCAGGGCTGCCGCCACATCCACCAAAACCCCAGGACAGCCCTCGCAGAGAGGGGACACTGAGGCTCAGGGCCACACACTTTCTCGAATGGCAGCATCACACCCTGTGGGCTCTCTCAAAGGCTCGCCCCCCGGGGCCCCACACTTTACCCACCCGCCTCCTTAGAAGCCTCCCTAGAGACCCACGCCCCCCAGAAAGCCCTTTGAGACGGATGCCCCGCAGTGCAGGGTGGACCCTGCCTGCCTCTCCGCCACCCCCCGCCCCGGCCCCAGCCCAGGTCTGACGGTCCGCCTGGCCACGAAGCTGATGACAGAGACTCTTTGCTCCCCGGCGCTTCCACGTCTGTGCTCCTAACGTGACAAGGACGGTGGGTGTGCCTGGTCCCAGGCTCTGCTCGAAGTGAGCACCGGAACAGTGCTGCGCGCGGCAGCGGGACCCCCAAGAAGACCAGCCCCTTGGAGCTGCAGAACAGACACAGGCCAGACCCCACAGACCCAGGTCCGCCAGCCCAGGTGAGGGGCCTCACGGCCACACAGCCCCCTCCTCCCCGTCACAAAGCTGCTAACTGCGGGGAGGCAGCACTCCCAGGGGGCCTCGGTTTTGCTGAAAAGCAGGATGCGTCATCACTCAAGAGGCCCACGGGCGTTCAGCAGGGACAGCTCTGCACCCATCACCAAGCAACAGGCTGTGTCCCTCCGGGAGGGAAGGTGCCCCTGGACCCGGCGGCCGAGGGCCTCGGGGCTCCCAGGAGAGCGGGCTGGTCGGCAGGGTCCCACCCCCCACCCCTCACACCCCACCAGCCCGCTCTCCAGGGCCCACCGAGGAGGGTCCTTCAAACACACAGCGGTGTGTCTGGAAGAGCAGACACAACCTGCAGGCGACAAGGCACAGCCGTGGGGCCCGAGCACCGAGGGTCTGGGCCACGCTGAGTTTCAGCAAAACATCCAGCACTGTCAGGATTCCTTGGCCACATGCAAATGCGGTGACGGCAGAGCCTGGGGAGAGCGGGCCAGCGGCGGGCACTTGGAAGGGCTTTGTTACACAAAGACCGGAGCCCTAAGAGCGTTCACGGGAACAGATCTGGCCCTGCTCTCACTGGAGAACACGCCGTCCGACTGCTCCGAGCCTCCATCAACCCGGAGTGAGATTGGGGACGAAGCCGCCCCTCCCCCCCCCCCCCCCCCCC
>PJEM01006739.1:6707-20177 GCA_004023845.1 Helogale parvula | reverse complement strand
CAAGTTCACCCTGAAAGGGAAGGGAAAGGCCAAGCCGGGAGGTTCACACCCACGAAGGTCACTGCCACTGCCTCTGTGCCCCGGGCAGACCCAAAGCTGGCGCACACATCCACGACAGAAGACGGGCTGAATCCCCATGTCCCCTCCAGACTGTGATGGGGCCGACGAGAGAGGGTGCTCCCCAGGGCAGGGGACAGACAGATGTGCCCTGGACGTGGGGTGTCGTCCACTGGGGCAGCTCCCTGCTCTGGCCCGGACACCGCCCCGTACCTCAGCCCAGGAGCCTCCCCCTCTGCACTGCAGGGCTCCCTGCTCTGGCTGGGGCAGCTCCACTAGCTACAAACCTCCCAAAGGCACCGACCAGGGCCCGGCGGCCGCCCCGCAGGAGCCCAGCCTTCTAGGACTGAAAACCACCGTCAGCATCGCGAGCTGTGGCCGTGCCCCCCCCCCGCCCCCCCGCGCTTCTGCTCTTCGCAGCGAGCACATGCCTCATGACCCGCCCTCTCCGACAGCCCCAGAATTATCGGGGTGCAGTGACTGCTGAGGGGCCGGGGGTGGCCTCCCTGCCCCTCTCCTCCTACCTGGCGGCCACCCCTACGGCAGGTTGGCAGCCGTGCGGACATACACCGGCGCTTCTCCGGCTCTGCTCTCCGGCCTCCCCAGGATGGTCCGAACTCCCGGCCAGCCTAGGGCCCTCCTCGCACACCGTTCTCCAGCGGACTGGCTCATCCCGGCCTCCCCCACGTCTGCCTCGATGCCCGGGAGCCGAATGCTCTCCTCCTTCCTCCGGCAATTGAATTCCGACTTGCGCCCAAGGTCTGCCTCCTCCACAGCGACCTTTCTCGGCCCGTCTCTGCAAGACTGTGTCACTCACTGCGGCTCTGGGTCTCGCATGGTCTTCCTCCTCTGACGGCTCCTTCCCCACGTCCGCCTACCCCGGGATTGGTCGCCAACACCCAACTCCACTCCAAGCTCCTGGGGGCACTTAGGGGGGCCATTCCGGGCCCCGAGGTGGTCGAGAAGCACCCTCACACACTTCGTTTCAGAAGTCTGGAGGACTCCTGTGCCTTTGGGGCACTTTCGACTGCCCAGAGCACACAGCGGGGAGACTGGAGCACGCACGGAACCAGAGAGACCCCAAGAGCGAAAGCTCTTTCCTTGGAATCACAAGGCCGCCCACTGTGGCACCAGGCTGGTCTCAATGAGGCCATTGTCTCTGACCAAATGAGAGGGTCAGGACGCCGCCTGGGAGGCAGGAGAGGCTGCTCGCGTCTCCAGAGGGGGCGGGTCAGGGTCAGGATGGAGTTGCACGTGCGGACCCTGAGGTAGAGGTGCCTTAACAGCTGTAGGACCACACCACCCCCAAACCTCCGCCTCCCCATCTGGCCTCGGGCTACTGTGGAATCCTGCCCTGCCCCAGAAATCCCGGAGGCCAGCCTGACGTTTTCATCTCCGGGACTGGCAAGCCAACCATCTGCCACAGGCCACAGGCGAATGTACCCACTGTGTGGGGCCTGAAGGGGGCAGCCGTCTCCAGACGGCTGATCGTTCCACCAGGACACTAAGGAAACTAACGCTCTAAGTGCCACAGTCGGGGTCCCAAAGCAGCACCCGCCCGAGAGCAACGCTCCCGGCAAGCAGACGTGGGGAGACCCCAGTATGAGCATGCTACCCGAAACATCCGGTTCTGCAGAACCGGAACTCCCCTCATTTGGTGCTCGGCTCCAGAATCACAAGAGTGCTCCCACTACTGAGCCAGCCAACAGCGGGCACGTCCTCCGCCTGGGTGTGCCGCCGCTAGACCCCAAACCCTCTCCGGTCTACTGACACCCCTCCTCAAGCCAACCCAGGCCCGACCCTGAATCACAACCGCTAGGTCTCTGCTTGGGATCCTGCCAGACTCTGGTCCCCAGGCGTGCGCCCGCACACGCTGCTGACCCCAGGTGGAGTCCTGCCTGAGCTCCGGACACTCGGATGCCAGCCCTGGCTCTGCCCACCGCGGCTGGAGGAGCTCCGGGCTCGGCGTGGCACCTGGACGTTCAAATCTCCTCCCAGCCTAGCCTCCCCCGAGGCCGGGCCCACCGGAGGGCTCTGGCGGAGGCCGCCCGGGAGCCCCTCCGAGGGGCGTGGGCTCCAGGTCCCGGCAGAGGTAGGCCCGCCCCTCAGCAATCCGGCCCCAGGAGCGCCTCCGACCATTGTGTGCGCTTCCCTCGCGACCGCTTTATTTACTCCCCAGGACGCAGGACGCAGAGCCACAGGCGGTCACGAGGACGCACGAAGGCGCACACACACAGACGCTCGGACTGGGAAGCCCCGAGCCTCGGAGGGCAAAGCCCCCCAAGTCTCGGCACACTCTGAAACCCCGAAGGGGGGAGGGGACCAAACGGCGCTCCCTCCAGGCACGCAGGCCCCGACTCCAGGAGGCGGAAGGGGGGTGTCCCCAGGCCTGGAGGGGGCCCCCAGAGGCGCCTCCCTCTAGACTCCGCCGGCCCGGGGCCGCGTCCGCTCGGCGGCCTTACCCGGCCGGAATTCGGGCCGGTCGGGCCCCCCGAAGCGGGTGTGGGGGAGGGCGGCCGCGCTCAGGGGCGGGGGACCGGCTCCCGGACCCGCCGCGGGGCCGCGGGGGCCCGAAGGCCGACGGGGAGCGCCGGAGGGAGGGGACCGAGTGACCGCCGAGGGGGCGCCGCGCGCCCGGGCCGGTGCCGCGGGCGCCCCTCGAACCCTCGAGGGGGCTGTCGCCGCTCCGGCAAATACAATAAAAGGAAGGAAGCCGGGAGGCAGCGCCGGGGCCGCCGAGGCGCGCAGTTCCCCGAACCGGGTCTTCCACGTAGGCGACGCGGGGCGGGGGGCGCACGGCGGCGGGGCGCCCCCTCGGGGGTCCTGCCGGCCCCACCGCGCGCCCGGCACCCACCTTCGAAGTCCGAGATGATCCCGTCCAGCTGCGCGTTGACCGCGGGGTCGGACATGGTGGCTGGCGCGGAGGGCGGCGGCGAGGAAGCGCCCCGGCGGCCCGGGCCCTGCGCCCGCGCTCCCGCCGAGCAGAGCTGGCCGCCCGCGCCCCTCGGCCCCCGGGCTCGGCTGAATGAATGGGGGAGGCGGGCGGGCTCCGGGCCTCGGCTCCCCGCGCCCCCGCCCCGCCCCGCCCCCGCCGCCCGGGCGGATCAGGTTCCCGCACCCGGCCCGGCCTCCGCGGCTCGCACTGGCTGCTCCGCCCGCCCGTCAAGGCCCGGCTCGGGGGTGGGGGTGGTGGAGGGCTGGGGCCCGAGCGGCCGCCGCGGGGACAGGCCGAGTCCTGGGCGCGCGACCCGGCGCCCCGCTCCGCCCCGCCTGGCCCCGCGCCCCGGGACGGCGGCCGACGCGGCCGGCCCCTCCCCCCCGGACGCCCCGCCGCGGCCAGATGTGGGCGGATGTGGGGGCGGCGCCGAGGAGGGACGAGATTCCTCCCCTTCCCTGGGGCGCTGGGTTCCTCCTCCGGGAGGTTTTATTTACGCAGCCAAACAAAGTTCACCGCCGCCGCCTTCCCGCGCTCAGCGCCGGCAAGGGTTAAGCGCCGGGACTGGCGGGCCCCGGGACCCCCGCCTGTTGGCCGCGAGCCGCGGGGCGAGGGGGCGAGCGCAGGAGTCACGTGGGCAGGCGAGAGCTCCAGCCCTGCGACGACTCCTCACCCCCACGCGACCACCCCGGAGGTGACAGAAAAGGTGCCAGTCTACGGGGGGGGGGGGCCAGAATAGCCAGGGTCATGTGCCACCCCCGGCCTCCACACCAGGGTAGACCCGCTCTTCCTCCTGCTAAGACGGAAATAGTCCATAGAATCTGAAGGAAGGGGTGCCGGAATGGGAGGCCAGGGGGCTCCCCATCTCCTCTGAACCTCAGGAGGGGCCTTGCCCTCCAGAATACAACTTCTACACTTCTCAGTCCATTCCCAAACGCGGAGTAAGTGCCATCACCCGCCAGGAAGGCAGGCAGGTCCTCCCGGAGGCTGGGGACAACAGGAGGGTTTGGAACTTGAGAGGCAATGGGACAGAGCCCCTGGATGGGTCCCCCAGCTCTGGCACCTTGGGCAGAGGCGGCCTCCCTTCCACTGCCCTGGCCAGTTGGTTAGGCCTCCTGTCCTCTCTCCCCCTTGTTATCTCAGACCCAGCACTTCTGCCCCAAGTCGGGCCGTGCCCACACGTGCTCCGGGACGACCACCGTCCCCTCCGTGTGGCAGGTGAGTGCCCGGGAACTCATTCTGGGTCTCGGGTTGCCACTCCTCTCCCAGCCCCTCCCCTCCTAGTTCTGAAAGATCCCAAATGTGCAGGGGGCTGGTTCAGGGGGCTTTATCGAATCGATGAAATCAAGTCCTTTCTTTTTAAAGAAAATCGGTCCCTCCCTCCCTCATGCTTTGGATATTTTGAACTATTTTCAACTAAGTGAGTGTGTGGATATGGAAGCGCAAAACCACAGACATTTCAGATGCGCAGGCACCCTCGTCTGCCTGGGAGCCCGGGTTTCAAAACCAGAGCCACCGGCGGCATTAATGGCCACACCCCCGATGGTTTTCACCCGGGCCCTGGCGAGTCTGAAAGCTTCCAACCCTCTGGGCCACCTGTCCGTCCAGAGTCTGGGAGTTTGGGGGCCCACCGCCCCTACGAAACGGGATAACCACACAGGCCCCTGGGCCAATGCTGGTCCACGGCGTTACTCACCAGCGTTTTTATAAAAATAAAGCACCTGGTGAGTGTGGACAGGCCTGTGCGATTGTTCTCCCGGAGGGCTGGCGCAGAGTCCTGCCAGACTGGCACAGGGGCAGCTCACTGGGCATTATTCATCTCCATTCACAGAGGAGCTGAGCAGGCTTATGCTTATCGCCTGCAGGAGCCCCGCCAGGGTGTCTGCCTCGCCCAAATGCCCCCCTGTGGGAACACGAAGGACAATGGCGGGAGGGAACCGACCTCCACGGCCAGAAAGTGCCCCATGGTGGCACCGCTGTGCTCTGGAGCCCATCCGGTCCACTCCCCTGCCTGCAGTCTAACCGCTGGGGCTCCCGCTGCCAAACTTGACATCTGCAGGTAAGAAGACTCCCTGCACTGCTTCCAGAATCCCAACCCGGTGCCTGGCCACGCTCCCAGCCAGGAAGTTCACCCTTGTATCTAACCAACTGCTCTAATTGTACATCATTTATTTCCCTTTTTTTTTTTCCTTGTCCTCAGAGGAGATGGGAAACAGCTGGGCAGCACCCTTCACATAAGCACTTCGGGGCGCCTCGGGGCTCAGTCGGTTAAGCATCTGACTTCAGCTCAGGTCATGATCTCACGGTTCCTGGGTTCAAGCCCTGCGTCGGGCTCTGTGCTGACAGCTAGCTCAGAGCCTGGAGCCTGTTTCAGATTCTGTGTCTCCCTGTCTCTCTGACCCCTCCCTGCCCACACTGTCTCTCTCTGTCTCTCAAAAATAAATAAAAAGCATTTAAAAATTTAAGGAAAAATAATAAGCACCTTCTGCAAACGTGCAGACAATCTGGCCGGCGGCTCCTCGGCCTTGTTTTTTCTCAGCCTCCAGCAGCCATCTGGCCCTGTCTCAGCCCTGCCTTTGATCACCTCTGATCTCTGTGTCCAGGCCTCAAGGAGGCCTGACCCCTATGGGGAGGTGAGGGGCCCCGAGCCCCCTCCTCAGGGCAGAACGGTCCGGGCCCCAGCGCAGAAACAGCAATCCTGGCGGGGACATTGGGCAGCTAAAGGCGGCCGCAGCAGCAGAGAGAAGAGCGAGCTGTAATTTGGCAAGAAAAACAGAACTATAAGGCCTCTGCATTCTGTGACGCTGCACTTTTCCAAGAACACGGGAGAAGGCAAGATGGTCTCTGGGCCTGGTGCAAGGGGACAGTGTGGTGAGAGGGACCCTGGAGGGGCCACCCACCTCACAGGTCTCCCGGGAGACCCGATAGTGGGTGCTCTGAAAACACGCACCCAACGGAACCTCAGAATGGGGCCCGATCAGCATGAGGGTGGGTAATGAAGGTGAGAATCTTGAGATAAGACCGCCTTGGGTTAGGCTGGCCCCTGAACCCAATGACAAGCGTCCTTATAAGAGACCAAAACGGAGACATGGAGAAGGCCGTGGGAAGTCAGAGGCAGAGACCAGAGGCCTGTTCCCACAAGCCAGGGAGCACTTGGGACCCCGGAGGCTGGAAGAGGCGAGGAAGGAGCCTTCCCTCAGAGGGAGCAGGCCCTTCCTGACACCTTGGTTTCCAGCTGCCGGCCTCCGACCGCGAGAGTGACGTTTGTGCTGTGTTACAGCCCTTGCGTGTGGCCCTTTAGAATGGTGGCCCCCGGACTCTACAGACTTGACCCCGTAGGCGCTAAGGAACGCTGTCTGGCAGGTGGCGGTCCTGGGGGCACTAGGGAGCTGGGGACACTCAGGACAGCAAGCAGCAAGACTTAGTAAGAACATCTGGGAGCCAGGGACGACGGGCAAGAAAGGTGTGCTACGAAGTGCCATTCAGGCCTTTCTGGAAATGGGAAGAGAAACCCCACAGGTCAGGCCCCGGTAGGATTAGCCTTGGGAAAAAGAGGGAGGAAATCGATGGGCGGAAACAGCCGTTTGGCTCAAAGTCAGTCCCCATGACCCCAGGCTCCACGTGGGGATTGGGGAGCACAGAGAGGACGGTGGCTGTTTGCCCGGCCACCCTGGGCCTCTGGACAGGACACCCTGTTACGTGGACCATCTGTTTCCTCACGGACCAGGGCGAGGGCCCGTGGTCTCAGCCCTGCCCAGGCCTGGAGCACAGCAGGGCCTCCCTGAGCTCCAGAGCCCTGGCTCCATCGGCCGCCGGACCTCGACCTTCCCCGGCTCCCAAGCTCCCTCGGTCCGCCATCTCAGTAAACGGTTCCACGGTCCACCTAGCGGCTCAGGCCCAGGGTTCCAGCATCGCTCTTGGGTCCTCTGTTTCCCCCCACATCCAGGCCACTGCTGAGTTTCCATTTCCAAAATACCGGTGGGCCAGGCTGCTTTGAACCTCAAGGGCCCCAGCGCGGGTCCGGGCAACCCCCTCCGGAGGCATACGCTCCCCAGCGTTTAATAACCTGCCGGCATTTAACACGGTGCGGCCTTCCTGCCGTACGGACACACAGAGATGTGGGGCCCCAGGACACAGACGAGAGAGTAAAATGTAGCGCACGACTTAGGAAGTGTGGTTCCGTGCGTTAGCTGTGTCTTTGATGTGATTACTTGTGATTCTTACTATGTAACCCTAACAGATGACTTGGTAACGAATGTGACTTGTTTCTAACAGGGCGATGCATTTTTTTATTGTGCTAAAATATATGTAATGTAAAATTCATCATTTTAACCACCTTTTTTCATGTTTACTTTTGAGAAAGGGGGGGTGGGGGAAGGGGAGAGAGAGGGGGGACGGAGGATACAAAGCAGGCTCCGAGCTTTCAGCACAGAGCCCGACGCGGGGCTCGAATTCACCAACCACGAGATCGTGACCTGAGCCAACATCGGACGCTCAACCGGCGGAGCCACGCAGGCGCCCCTTCACCACTTCTAGGGGTGCCAAACACACCACGCTGTCGTACGCCCGTCCGTACCACCCCGTCGCAGAACTGCCGTCATCATCCCCAACTGAAACTTACTCCCTTCGATAACCCCGTTTTCCGCTCTGCGCCCCCAGCCTATGGCAGCCGCCATCTTGCTTTCTGTCCCTGTGAATGTGGCTACTTTAGGGAAAGTCCTCGGAGTGAAACCACACCGTGTTTGCCCTTGTGTGCCTGGCTTGTGTCACCGAGTCAGGACTTCCTTCCTGTGTAAGGCCAATATTCCATTGTGCGTACGTACACACCGCACTGTTTATCCAGTCATCCATCATCAGTGGATGGTTGGGCGGCTCCCACCGTTCTGGGCTGCTGTGAATCAGGCCGCGAGGAGTGTGTGTGCGCACACATCTCTCTGAGTTCCTCTTTAATGCTTCTGGGTGCTGACCAAGAAGTGAAATTGCCGGATCATACAGTAACTCCACGTAATTTAATTTTAAGCCATAAGTCACATCTACTTTTTATTTTGTACCTTCCATAAAATGTAAGATATTTTTTATGTGATATGCGGTTAAACTGCTAATAATGGCTGTGTTGGAGAACCGGCTCACGAGGTACCGCAAAACCTAACAGCTGGCTGTCCCTCCGCGGGCACGGTCTCGCCCCTGCAGAGCCTCCTGACCGACCTGCTTCCTTCTGTTCTGACATCCCTCCATCCAGATCTCAACGAGCCTTCGAGATCAGATTCCGTCACCTCCCGTGGCCTTATTCACACTTACAAACAAGCGCAGACGCCTTTCCTGGGCTGCCCAGGTCCCACGTGCCCTGTCACCTGGTCTCCTCCTTGCCCTTCTTCACACTGCCTTCCGCCTCAGGACGTCTGCCTAGCTGTTCTGTCTGGAGAGCACCCCCTAGGTCTCTGCCCACCCCCCCAGCCCCGCTGGTTCCTGTCTGTCGTTTCTCTCTTAAACATCAGACCTTCCATCCCAGGGTCCCCCCAGGGGACCCTCTGACGAAGCTGCTTCCTTGCCTCCAGGCATACAGCTAGGGACTCTCCAAGAACCCGTCCAATCCCCGCGGAATGACAAAGGTCAGTCTCCTTCGCGGGATGGCAGGGTCACGGTGACTCCCGACAGGCAGTCAGCCCACAGGGGCAGAGGGGACATCCGGAACTCCCTCGGACACCCTAGTGCCTACGGGCCACCGTGCTCTGCATGTGGGATGACAGGCAGGGCGTGGTCTGGACCCAGACCAAGGCTCCGGGACCCCATCTCCTCCCCCCCACCCCGACACCCACGAGACTTGCTGCAGGCCGCGGAGTCGCTGGGGCTGCCCGATTCTGCATCTTCCCTCGAAGCCTGTCAGTGGGTACGGCTGACATTTCATCAGAGCGTAGGCTACAGAACTCCCTTCCACCATCTGCCTGGCCACCTAAATGCAGCCCGAAGGTTTCACTTCAAAGGGGAACGCCGTTTTCTTAGCACATGATTAATCTGTTCCCCAGACTCCCCAGTTCTCGCCCCAGCCTGCTTTGTTTGGGAAATTTACAGCAAGCCCTGACCACAGCAGCCGGGCCTTCTCTCCGAGCATTTTAAACCAAGTATGACTCTTCTAAATTCATGATCCTGAGCCACTGAAGGGCAGCTGCTGGCCTGCGGGACTGGGCGAGCTCTGGGCCCCCTGCCCCGCCCAAGCCCCCCAGCCCCCAGACGGATGTCCTGGCTCTGGCTCAGCCTGTCCCTGCTGTTTTCAGTTTCACTTGTAAATTTCACTGCAGTGACATAAAAACTACCAGGACCATGGGAGCCAAGGCAGGGGCAGCGGGCACTCACACGGAGGGACAGAAGACCCTCCAAGGTGACTCCTCACCGGCCAAACCCTAGCCTGTGGCTCGGGCGCGTCATTTGTCTATCGGCACATCCAATGGGCTTTTGGTTGGCGAATCCAGGTGTCCGGGTCCCCACCGTGGGTTGGTGAATTATCACCCAGGTAGGAAGGGGGAGGAGGAAGACAGTGACTCATGTTTTAGTCCTGATCGCTCCCTCTCTACACAGTCCATTTGGGGACTCGGGTCCCCAAAACAGGGCTTTGGAATGGACTTAAGTCCCCAGCCTGCTAGCAGCCGTCTGAGGCTGGCGGGTCAGAGATGGATGGGGCGCACAGCGTCCTGCGCACCCCAGCTGATGGAGGAACAGCCCCTTGTCCTCTCAGTGACTCCAGTGTCACACAGGGGCCTCGAAGGATCGGCTGGCCTGGCACCAACCCAGCCTCGGAGCACCAAGAGACTGTCCACCTGCAGACACCGCACCCCTGCGGCTGCCGGGATACCCGGCTAGGCCACCTGCCCAGGGGGATGGGCTGCGCCCTCAGTGTCCTGACCGCCTGGCCGCTTTTCCCGGCTCTGCGGACTCAGAGACTAGAGCTGACGCTGCTGCAGTGTGGGGACAAGGGCTGAGTCACCGCCTGCCCTGGCTCCACGTCAGCAGGAACAGCGGGATGTGAGCGGGACCCAAGCACAGAAGAGAGGACAACAGGCCCTCTGTGGCCAAACCTGTGTTTAAAGTCGCCGCCGTGACCGAGGTGACGTCATCCCCAGGAAGCTGCCCATCTGCCTACCCCCGTGGACTATGGCCACATGCCCTCACGATGCCCCCGTCCACTGCCCAGGGGCTGGCCAGCAGGCGGGAGGAGAGGTGGCCCTCGACACAGGAAGGGCAGGAAAGGGGGAGCCTTCGGTCCTGCGCCGGCCTTTCCGTGGGTCCCGGGGCACACGCAGCACGCACAGCTCTTGCTGGGATCCCCCTTCGATGCCCGCTCTCTAAATGCTCATGCGCTGCACCTTGGATACCTCCAGTGACAGGGAGCTCAGTACCGATCAGCTGCTTCCTCTACCTTTGTCTAGTTGGGCTGTTTCAAAAAGAGACGGCTAAAGAAATTTCCAGGAAGGGACTGAGACGCCGGCCCTCAGGAGGGGGCTCCGAGGGGGACATCAGCTCTCATGCGTCCCTGGTGGCAAAGGTGGAAACCTGACCACAGAAGCCTGTAGGGAGAGACCAGGGCTTCCTCTGGGAGCCGAACGAGAAGTGTGAGGAGCGTCCCCAGAACCTGTGACTCGGGGCTGGAAAGCCCGAGATGGTTCCGTAAGAAGCAGGGGACGGAGGAGGAGGGAGTGTCTAGGCACCCCGGGCTCTGTGCCCGGCCCGGCCAGCCACCCCAGGACCACCGGCTGCTCCAGGGGTAGGCCCAGGGTCCGGGGAGAGGGGAGAAGGCTGGGGGCCTCTGCCACCGTCTGCACCAGGCGGCTCTGGGCTCAGCGGGGAAGCCGCGTGTATTTCGGGACAGACTCTATAGCCGTTGGGTCCCCAGGCCCAGCCTCTCCTGCTCCTCCATCTCCACAGAAGGAGGGAGAAGCAGAGGAGACGGCGGGCTCACTAAGGAGACACTCGAGAGCACGTCTGGCCGATGTCAGTAGCCAGAACCCTGTGGCCTGGGTTTTCTACTCCTTCCTGCCCACCATGAACCGAGAGACGGTTTTGTACCTCCAGACGCCCCTTACCCGGCGTGACCCCCGGGGAGAGGGTGGCTGCCGTGCCACAGGGTACCTGAGATGCACGCTCTTGGTCTTGGCCCGGAGCCCTGGGAACCGAACGCTCTGTGTGCGGGGGAGGCCGGCTGGGCGCCCGTCCCCACAGCCGGTGTCACGCTCCTGGATAACACGGTCTCCCCACCATCCGCGCTGCTGGGGCCGGCCGGCAGCTGCGTGGGCCTCAATGAACCATTTGTCCCTCGTGTGAAGTGACCTCAGGGACGCGGACGTAATGGGTTTACTATTAACACACCCTGCCTGGTGCCCTCCCTCCTGCCCCCCTGCAGCCACCAGCATGAGTCACTCGCCAATATGACAAGGCTGGGCTGAGGGCCCTGACCGGGGAGGGGGTGGTGCCAGCTCTGGCCGGACTGTGAGGAGACAGTGCAGAGGACAAAAGCGCCCCACTCTCCCACCCCCCGACACAGAGACCCTCGACAGCCTACACCTGGGGCTCCCGAAGCAAGCGGAAGGCCTCCAGGCGTCTGGTTCCTTGGGCCCCTGGGCAACCGTGTGGCCCCATGTCTTTTGGGGACAGACACGCTTCCCGGCGATTCCTGTAAATGGAGGACTGAGGGGGTGAAGCCACGCGAAACGGGCCGGAGAGAATGGGAATGAGACGCGGTCCCCCCGCTGCCTCTGGGACGCACCAAGCCCGACACGGGTCCAAGCCCAGCCTTGGGTTAACATCGAGCCCTCAGGCTCGCTCGCGCACTTGGCCGCTGGCTGCTTCTCTGCTCGGGCGTCCGCTGCTCCCGGCCTATCTCAGAGCTGCATGGGGGACGCGCACGTGACCTGTCACCCGCTGAATCTGGTGACAGGCTGGCCCCGGCCCTCGGTCCCCACCGGGCCCTCCTGCCTCGTCCCCTGTGCTCCTCCACGCCCTCTGCTCCCGCCCAGCCGGATCCCGGACAGGCCGGGGTCGCAGCTCTGTGCCCGCTGTCTCCCGCTCCCTCGGTCCAGTTTGCCCTCCCACCCTCACCGGCGCGCCTCATTCTCGCGCCTGCAAGTACTCAGCTCAGGCCCCACTTCTGAGGGGCTCCCCGGGACCCCTGGGTGGAGGGGCTCCTTCCCGGACCCTCCCGCTGGCTCTCCCAGTGACAGACGCAGCCTCCGGCTGCTGGAGGGGGAAGTCAGACAGCGGGCACCGGAGGGGGGCTTTGTGGGGGAGGGGCAGCCCGGGGGAGTGGCAGTCCTGTCTTGCCGTGGGGAAGGACCCCACCGGGGAAGAAGGAAGCCACGAGCTGCACTGGGCGGCCCAGCCCTCCTGCCGGCCGGCCGGGCCACCTCCTCGGGACAGCTATTCTCCAGCAGACAGAAACTGCCCACCTCGGGGACAGGGAAGGGGCATTCCAGAGGGGGCCACGTCCACACTGGTCTCCCAGACCACAGAGTCTGGATCCCTGGGGCCTGTTCCATCCACAAGGCCACAGACCTGGCCCCGGGCCCGCCGTCCCTGCCCACGGGAGCTCGCATCTGGAGCAGCAGGGCCCCGGGGGTGGGGCGGGCCGGGGAATCCGCCTGGTTAGCCAGAGCCGCAGCGCAAGTGGGGGACAGCCCGGCGCACAAATCCAAGGGGAGCCTTCGGTCCCGCGGGCTTTGCTCCCAGGAGGTAAAGGCGGGCATTCCGGGCCAGCGAATCACCAGCTGTCGGCACCCCCCACTGCTGGAGAGAAGGGGACGGACCGAGCCGACGTGGCACACGTGGTCTGCTGGGCAACAGTGTGTGCACGGCCCAGGATCCAGAGGCTCCCCCTCGGTCATGAGTCAGCTAGATCGGGGCGCCTGGGGGCTCAGTCGGTTAAGCGTTCGACTTCAGCTCAGGTCATGATCTCACAGTTGGTGGTTTCGAGCCCTGCGTCGGGCTCTGTGCTGGCGGCTCAGAGCCTGGAGCCTGCTTTGGATTCTGTGTCTCCCTCTCTCTCTGACCCTCCCCTGCTCATACTGCCTCTCTCTCTCTCTCTCAAAAATAAACAAGAACATTAAAATAATAATAATAATAATTTGAATCATCCAGATCACGGGGGGCGGGAAGGTCCAGTGTTGTCCGGTGGGGGGACCTACAGTCTCGGGACCACACGGCTTCCCTAGCGCGCATCCCACCTGCAAGGCCACGGTCATCCGGAACATAAGACCGCCGCCCCTCCGCCCCCCGCCCCGGAATCTCCTTCTGTGCAGGAGGCACTGACATTCAGAACGGTGACCCCAAGATCTTCTAAAGGAGGTGAGGGCTGTGGAATAGGCCCCCATGAAAACAGAGATCAGTATTCAAACCTTTCAGGAAGACTTTTGTAAAGAAAGGATGAAAGACTGGACTGACGCGGGGGGCGCGCTGGTACATGTTTAATGACCTGGTGGCCAGGGACGGGGGGG
>PJEM01006738.1:87408-106443 GCA_004023845.1 Helogale parvula | reverse complement strand
AGGTTTATCTTATGTTTAAAACCGGACTATTATTAGGAGATTCCTCTTTTGTAATGACCTAATCCTACTACTTACTACTGTCCTGATAAGAATGACCTTATCCGGAGCATGTCTTCAAGGACTTTGAACTATGTAACCATTAAAGAAATGATGTAATCACCTATGGTATATAAGACCCTGGCTATCTTAATAAAGTGTGGCTTTTCCACCATGCCCGTTGTCTGTCTTGTCCGTCTTCTTTTCTAGAGATATTTTCGCCGACACCAACCCCCTACTCGGGACCTTTCGACTGTGGTGTGTGGGTTGGTCCTCCGCAGTAGGCAATTATCACTGTGATTTTTTTCCTTTTAATCCTTATCACCAGCCTATTAAGTGCTGTTTTTGCTCACTTTACAGATAAAGAAATGGAGGCAGGATAAAAAACTTGAGCAGGATCACAAATAGCAACTATCTAATAGGTGGTAAATGTTGGGGCCAGGACCTCCAGCAAGGTACAGTGGCTCGGCTAAACTATATTTTGTAGGTTCTCCATTTTTTTTCAAAGGATATAAAAAGTGTTCACTTACAAAGCCAAACTGTAATGTTGCCAAGTCCTTATTTTTTCTTCCTGATTGCTCTTTGGTATTTTTTGTCAGTGCAGGAGCCATAAAGCTCACTTCAGAGAAATTGTAAGACAATTGGAATTTGAAGGGGAAAAGTGAATCAGTTTAGGGATGTTGTGGGGCGGGGCAAGAAAACTGAATGAGAAAGCCATCAAACAAGGAACTGGGAATTGTGCCCAGAACAGAGGCAGATTTGAAAGAGAACCTCCCCCTCCCCACCCCCACCCTAGCAAAGAGGTCTATACTGAGTCCTATAGTGCAGTAAGAATCAACTCCAAATGTTCTTTGGAAAGAAAAAGACAACTACATTTTGTTGCATAATGTTTTTATCAGAACAGCTTCAGAAACAGATTGTAAAATTTCTGGAGAAACAGCAGCATGGAAAAAAGATACCAGTTTCGGTGACATGTGTATAATTTGCAGCAAAGAACTCATGGAAAACACAGCTGTCTTTAAGATCCATGTGACTAGAAAGCAAGCCTTCAAGATTTTATCATTGGGAAATTGCATGCCACTTTGTTGAGGAAAAGTAAGCAACTTGCAATATGATTGCTGAGATCTCTGGAGACCAGTAGGTTTCATGATGAAGATGTAGCATTGTAGGGTTAGTACTACTAGTCTAAACACATGGCTGATTTTGCATTATTAAATATTTGAAACTTGGAAAGTCTTGGCAAGAAATTGATATGGAAGATATCATAAATTGTTAGATGCTTAGGAAGATGACCAGAAAGATCACAAAGAAGTCCATCTCTGGTGTAGACTTCTTTCTGAAAAGAAAAAAGAAACTAATTAAAAAGCTAACTGTCCCCTTGAAGGGTGTACACATATTTTCACTTCTCAAAAGAAAGCTATAACAGATTTTATGCCATAGGGATGTTCATTATGGTTTAGTTAGATATTATAAATGCCTTGAAACCAAAATAGAGTCAAGGATAGCACAATAAAGCTAAAAGATACTTTCTAAAAGGAACGCATGGGAATATACTCAATATAAACTTTTTAGTCTATAGAAATTACATTCTTTGTTGACAGTGCTGGCAGCGATGATGACGTCATTGCTCAGAAACAGCAGGAAGTTAATCCCAGCATCAGGAAAATTATATCCAGCTGTAGCCTGTGAAACCCACCTGCTCTGGGAATCAATTGAAATCTGTAGTTGGGTGTTTGGTAGAGGTTTTTCTGAAAGACAGGAGGACAGAAGAGTTTAGACTTGAATGATGGCAGATGATTAGTCTTTTGAGAAATAAAGATTTAAAAGTTAAGTGTGGTTTTTAAAGGAATCAAGTGAAAGCATACTATGCATATATCACAAAGCACTGATGAGCCACAAGTAAGTTTGGACAAGAGCTCAGGCATAACTGAGGCCAAGTCAGAGTCCAGATCTCAGGTGCCCAAAGGAGTGAGGATATTTGGGAGGCTTGATCTAATCCTTATCATCTTGACCGTTCAGGATATCTTGGCCTGGAAGAAGGAGTGATCAGACAGATGGCAACACAAGGGAATTCACATGGACATCCTTTCCACATGTTAGGTCATCTGAGGTCCCATCACATTGGAGATAAATGTTTGGTGGGTGATTGAAGCAATAAGTGAAACATGATCTGACATATGGAAGAGATGATTGGGATTGGGGAAAAGCAGAAAATGCTTGTGGACAAGGTAGGAACACGGGATGGCTTGAAAGCTGAGTAGGACAGAAAGATCAGAAAAAGAGGTAGGTGCTGCTCTAGGGAAAGTGCATAGGACAGCCCTCTCAATCACATTTGCCCCTTAGCTACTGGTAGAGAGAAAATCGATTTGGATAAACAAGTTTATCTTACTGAATGCAAATAAGTTCATGAGGGTATCTTAATTTGGCTCCTTTAAAAACAGATTCAGAGGCAAAAATTTGTGTGCAAAGAGTTTGGGAGATAGATGTAGGGAACACTGGTAAGGGAATGTGGAGTGGAGAATTGACAGAGGAGATAAATCAGTCAGTAGGGGGTATATTATGATGCCAGCAACCATGGCAGGAGATTAGAAGTTAATCCATCAAGAAAACCCCAGGAAATACATAAAATACACTTCTCAGAATTCACTAACTTGAGGAGGAAGGAGCTATGGTTTTTATACTACCAGTTTCCTAGAATCATTAGTTGAAGCCTGCTAGGTGAAGATGTTAATTACCCAGTGTTTCTGGCCTGATTCATACATACCTCATCTTTACTCAGTTCTGAGAAAACTGTAAGCACAGATAGGATGTTAGATAAGTTCCCAGGAATATGGGCAATGAGAGCTTGTATCACTGAATTAAACCTCTGCTGGGACCCCCACCTGGTGGGCTGCTGGACAGTGTGACACCTTTGGTTCCTGCGACCGCGGGAAGCCACCCAGGGAGAGTGTGGTCTTTTGTTTTTTTAAGGGATACGTGTATCACATCTATTCATATTAACACTGTATTGCAGTCTTTGTGCTATCTGTCTCTTTCCGACACAATTTTATGTAAATAATATAATACATAGTAGGTATTTTTTTTCAAGTTTATCATTAGTGATCAAGTGATGTGAAGTACTTGAGTACAATTGCTCTTTTACTTTCTAGATGGAACTAAGAATTTTGAAGGGTTCGTATGGAAGGTAGGTAATTTGATTTGACATCCTGGAAAGAAGGCCAGAGTTTGAATTACGCTTTTGCTTGTAACCCACTGCCTCATCCCCAATAGCATCCCGAAAACTAGTGGTTGAATAGTATGGGAAAGGAGAGTTGAAAGGGATGTGGGAAGCTCAAAGACAAACTTCATTCTACTGTTTTTGTTTCTTTTTGTTTTTCCAAGTCTACAAATCCTACCAAGTCCTTCACTAAGGTATATATACCTGGAATTTCATAATTGGCAACATTTGGAAAACAGGATGTTTAATAATAGTGAACAATAACAATGGGATAATCTGCATTTCCTACCATCTGGGGATTTTCACACTAGTACTCAATTTTCTTGTTCTTATTCCTCCTTTTCAATTATACTCATTGTACCAACATAAATAATTCTTTCCCTCAAGGAAGTTATTATCTTTTTATTTTTAATCTTCTAAATATGAATTATATAATTTGATATCCTTGGAATGATTTATTTTCTTTTTAGTTTCACTTCTGAAACCTTATATCCCATATAATTTACTTGGGGGGATGTTAATGTTTTTGATTTGATTCCGTGTTAGCATAAGATAAACATTATCACAGTAAGTGATTAATTTTCACCTCGTACTGCATAGATTTCTCTCTTTAGATGTTGTATAATACACAGTGTGGTTGTTCTTGGAACTTGTGATGATACTTGGATTTTAAAGTACTTTTTCAGGTCCTAAATATATTTTGGTCCATGTGGTAAGGATTTCTAATGTCCAATTGTTGAATAACTTTCATTTATCATTACATAGTTTTTAAAAAAAATTTCTTGTATCATTGAATTCATCAAGGACCTGTAAGATGTTTATTAAAATGTGCACAAGAGAGTTAGGACAAATCTTCAAGTACCACTCCCATTTTATGCCTGGATGTTACATATCCAATTCAGTGTCATTACCTGGTATATCACTTAGCAGTAAATTCAAACTTTTGGCTCAGACTTTGGTCCTACTGATGGTGGTGCTGACACAGATGTTATGAAGTACTGGGGAGTGGCATGGAGAGGAAGCAAAGGTGAAAGCACAGAAGAAATCATGAGGACGAAGCTAAAGTCAATAGATAATAATTTATTCTATCAGTAGTGGTTTGCTGAGGATCCTAAGGAAATTTAGGAAAAGTTCTACAAAGGATTAGAAACATGTGGGATCTTTTGTAAGTTCCATGACATTTTAAACTTGCTCCCATTTCAGGACCTATGTTCTCTTTCCTTGGCCTGGAAAGCTCTTCTCAGTTCTGTTTTTGAGGTTGTGTACCAGACTACCTGGAGACTACCATCTCTGCTTTTCTTCATTTCATCAGTCTGGCTGACCACCTTAAGTATCATCCTGCCAGTTCCCTATCTCCTTCTTTTCTGTGACTATTTATGTCCCACAAATGTTCATGTGGTAGTCTCCTCATGATTTTTGTGTCAGGTCAAATGTCTTCTTTGTTGAGTCCTTTGCCAACCACTATAGAATGACCACTTCTCCCTGATACAAATACCCAGTCATGTTCTATTCTGTTGTTCTGTTTTATTTTCTTCATCATACTTACTATCTGAAATTATATTACTTATTCATACTTTTTGGAGGTGTTTACTGTCTGTGTCTCTTAATAGAAATGTAAGTTCCATAAGGGTGGGGACTTAATTTTGTCCACAACTGAATCCATGGTATATAGGACTGCTATATAGCAAGTACTATATAAACATTTGTGTGGTGAAAAAAATAATGAAATTAATAAATACAATGAGGAAAAAGATAGTTTCTCAAGTTCCCCTTCTAGAAGTTCATTTTGATAGACAAAATTTCTTGTTATGCTCCAAGAGTAAGGGTTTTTTATCATCCATATTTTTAGGGATTGTCTCTCATGAGTGGTATTTGGAAAACCTTTTGTTTTTCCCTCTCAGAATTTCTTGAACCAAAACTAGTATGGTGCTTTTGAAAATTATAACTTGTCCACATTTTATTTACCATAAGGGCCCTTATTAGCTTCCTATTTGGGCTGCAAAACGTTATAGACAATTAAAGGGGATTAGCTGGGATGTACTGACATACGTAAAGAAACCAATGAAATGAAGAAAAGTAAGTAAATGTGGCAAATTCAAATATCTACAGAGGACAGGTATGCAACTCAATGGAGATTTGTGTACAATTTCTTTTTTTTTTTATGTGTGTTTATTTTTGAGAGACACAGAGAGAGAGAACAAGCAGGGAAGGGACAGAGAGAGAGGGAGACACAGAATGTGAAGCAGGCTCCAGACTCTGAGCTGTCAGCCCAGAGCTTGAAGGCAGGACTCAGACTCATGAACTGTGTGATCGTGACCTGAGCCAAACCTGGATGCTAAACTGACTGAGCCACCCAGGTGCCCCTGTGTACCATTTCCTTGGATCATAATCCTATGGGCTATCGGCCTGTGTTCCCATATTTTCTTATTTTCTAAGAAAAGACAAATATCTAGATTTATTTTTGAATTTTAAATAGAAGCATACAAAATTTAAAGACACTGAGCAGGACAAATAAGGCTTGTCTGAGGATCCTAGATAGTCAGCATGCTCCCAGGCTGTAAGCTGAAAGAAAGCTTTTAGGCCTATTTCTGGACTTTGCATTGAGTTGTTTTATGAACATTTACCTAATCTTTTGGAGTTAATTGAGGGTGGGGTGGGACAGGATTCTAAAGTGCTGCTACTTGCACAGAGCAACTTAGTTCTGATATGAACTCTCTAAAATGTTAAGCAGTGTTACTCAAAAGATCTGTGCTTAGGACTAGTTTTGTATACATGTATGTATACATACAGGTATACACACACATGCACATATACACACATGTATTTTAGTTTCAAATATGTTATCTGAAATTCTGTAACATACAAAGTAATTACTAGGAAAGTGATCATATGCTTAGATATGGCAGTGATTTAAAACTTAAAGAACATTTTCTAAAGGAATAGTCTCACTTTCTGTTGAATTCCTTGCAGATGCGTAACTAGCAGTTGACAAACCAGGATGACACTTGGAATAGTGACTAGCATGACTCAAGGCAAGAGTAGCTAGCACAGATACTCTTCCCTCTGCTTTATAGTTTCATTGCATGTTTGTCTTACATAGATCAAGTGTCCTAAAGGCAGGGTCTTTGTATTTTAAAATTGTATTTCTGAGCCTAACTCTGTGCCTGGCATATAGTAGGCACTCAATAAATGTATGTTGAATAAACAAAAGTACTAAAGTAGATAAAAAAGGGAACTGTGCATTTTACAGACAATATATATTTAAATTTCTCATACTTTCCTGTGATAGAACTTGATATCATGAACATTCTCCTATCTGATCAAAATCTCCACTCACATGACCCTGGTGGGAAAGGATCCCTCCCAGGGTCTCATTTCCTGTGGACTTAAATGAACAGTTAAACAACCTCCTTGAGGGGCGCCTGGGTGGCTCAGTCGGTTAAGTGTTCAACTTTGGCTCAGGTCATGATCTCGCAGTTGGTGGGTTCGAGCCCCACATCAGGTTCTGTGCTGACAGCTCAGAGCCTAGAGCCTGCTTTGGATTCCATATATCCCTCTCTCTCTCTCTGTTCCTCCCCTGCTCAAGCTCTGTCTCTCTCTGTCTCTCAAAACGAAATAAATGTAAAAAAAAAAAAAAAAAACACCTCCTTGACCATATATAATCCTTGAAGGCTATGTTACTCCAATTAGTTTGAAAGCCTGTAACTTAACATGTACTAAGCTTCTCTCCTACTGTCTAAAAATAGGAATCTGTTTATAATCAAATTCCTCCTATGATGGGACTTTTTCTAGAGCAAGTCAAGTCAGTCCGTGCATGTAACAGTGTTCTGGTCAGGTGACATAGAGCCTGACTATTCAAATACGTCTTTAAAACTAATTGATTACAAAACCTCTGTAAATTCATTACAGAGAAACCGAGAAAGAGTTTATTCCTCCCATTTCTTCTGTGTTTCCACTTTGCAAGGCAGAGCTCTTGCTCTTCACTACCTGTCTGCCTTCTCTATCCGCTTCTGTTTTCTCCTATTGTCTGAACCTATTGTGGTTCATCCAGTTAACGACACACTCAAAATTACTCTTCAGAGAGGAACTGACTTCATTGAGTTGTCTAGAATGTACTAAGTTTGGGAGGGTTCTAAAAACTGAATGAACAAAGAAGAGATGGAAGGCAGGGATGATCTTGGATTTAGTTGCTTTCCACTTTATTGAGTAATGAAATTTCATTTGGGCTGTAAATCTTCCCCCTGGGGGCTCAGGCTCCCCGTGGGCTACTTCTAGCTGTGATAAAGATGGTGATCATTAGAGCCAGCCTCTTCAGGAATCAATCCACAGCTGGGAAGTGCCTTTCTAATTTTGTGAAATGATTTATAATTGCAATCAATAGGCCTCTTAATGGTCTTATCAATATGTTATTCTGACTGAAAACATTAATAAAAATAGAAAATTTTTGTTTGCTTCATGCCTATCAGGAGGATGATGAATATTTCCATGCTATCTGGGAGTGGAATGGAATTCCACATATTTGCTCTAACAGAAACAGCAATAATTAGACCCTAATAGACCACTTTATACATGTATTTGTCTCCAACTTCTCTTTGTAACCTCTAAAAGAATCCTCATGATGGACTCATCACAGTACCATCTTGTGAAATTGATGGAGAAATTTGAAGACGTTTGCCTTTCCTTCTTTGGAAAATGGAAGATGCCAGCTCATATTCTTGGAGTATGATATTTAGTTATTTGAAAAAATAATGTGGATACGTTTTAGGTTGGCTCTTGAGGTTTTTCATGAGTGGTGTGTCTAGAAGGCCAGCTGTAGTCTTGCTTTAATGTCCTGAAGCCTGATCCACTGATCACCTCCACCTGCAGTCTGAGGTGCATCCCCTAGTTAGTTAATCCTAAAAGGTTACCTTAAGGATAGCAATCTGTCTTCCTTCTTGACTCTTACAGATAATCTCAGTCTTTTATATTGGCTCAATAAAAGGGCTAGATTCTGTCCTCATTTCCTCTCTTTAGAACTGAATCTCTGTGTTAGCATCTTGTGTAACTTTTGAGGATTTCACTACTTGAAACTGGGTTCTGGTCCTTTCTCCACCTGAGTTTTGGATCATTTGAAAAGTAAGGCAGACAGATGGGGGTGAATCCATTAGCTTTATTAGTGATTAAAGCCATATCAGAGGATACAGCTTACATATGCTTCTTTGGTGGGTTCCCTATACTAAGCTCAAGAACTAGATTTACTCATCCAAACAGGCAGCACTGAAAGCACACCTTTCACCCACCCTGGATGGGGGTTGTTGTCTGTAGGAGCAATGGCATGGAGGAGCATAGGGGACAGTATATGCTTCCTCCAAGGGCTGTCCCTAGGAGGAAGGGAGTAAGGAGAGGCTGAGTTAACTGTATGGTTCCTCAGTGAAACTCTTGGGAGAAGAGTAAGGAGTGGGGAGAGGCCAGGGGGATTATGGGAAAGTCTGTATTCCTATTGCTGCTATGACAAATTGTCATAAGCTTAGTGGCCTCAAACAACACAAGTACCTTGGAATTTTGGAGGTCAAAAGTCTGAAAGTGGGTCTATGGGGGTAACATCAAGAAGTCTGCAGGGCTGCATTCTTGAGGATTTAACAATGAATATTCCAGCTTGTAATGACTGCCCACATTGCTGGGGTTATGGCTCTCTTCCAGTAATGGCATTGCTTCAATTTCTACTTCCCTTGTCATGTCTCTGACTCTGACACTGCTTCCTTTAAAAACAATGTGATTACATTGGCCCACCAATGGATACTTTCCAGGATACTTTGCCCATCTCATGATCTTTAAACATAACTGCCATGTCACATATATTCACAGGTATAGGGACGAGGATATAGATCCCTTTGGGGGTTCTATTATTATGCCTATCATGATCTGTCTTTATGGAAACCAGGAGAGTTGGGAAGAAGTATTGTCTAAATTCTCCCTGGACCTTAGCGTCCTGGCTGGGCTGCTCCATCAATATTACTTGATCTAGTGACCAGCCCTCCTACATGACACCAGAATGTTAAATGCTGCCATTGTGACTCAATGTACTTCAAATAAGAGAGTGCTTTCAGCATCATAAGTGACATTAACCTGTCCTGGGATCACTGTGCCTCAATACAACTACAACAGTACACAGAGCCTAATGGTTTGAAGCTTCATATGAATTATATTAAATTAAAAACAGGTATTAACTTCTTAATTTTACTAACAACAACTGAAGCTTAAAAGGATAAATTACTTGCTGGACAAGTAATTTAGACAAGAGAGCTAGAATGGGTTAGACCTGATATTTAAACTTAGGTCTTTGATTTGAATCCCATGTTTTCTGTTTTTTGTTTTTACTGTTTGTTTATTTTTGAGAGAGAGAGAGCACCAGAGAGCGGGAGCAGGGGAGGGGCAGAGAGAGAGGGAGACACAGAATCCAAAGCAGGCTCCAGGCTTTGGATTGTCAGCACTGAGGCCAACATGGGGTTCAAACTCACAAACTGAGAGATCATGACCTGAGCTAAAGTCAGAGGCTTAAGGGACTGAGTTGCCCAGGTGCCCCTGTTTTCTATTTCTCTTACTGCTTCTCCACCTTTTACCATAGTGCTTCCTGAGGCCCTTTCCCACCTGAATGGGACTTTTCCTGTTCTTTGTCCATCATCATTCTGCTCTATCTCTGTGCCTCAGAACACATCATGTCTCATTCCCAGTGACATAGAATGGAGGTGAATCACAAACCATTCTTGTGTATGGCTTCTTATACCCCTTCCATTTTTGTTTTAGTACAGCTTAGGAGAGAGCTTCCTTCAAAGCACTTGAACATGTGAGTGTATGAGCTAAAGGAATGTCTTTCAGTAAAGCTCCAAGAAGCCTACCCCACTGCAGCTCTTGGGAAATGTGATATCTGTTTCTTCCCACGGAGGGAGCAACTATAGTTCTGCTCCAGGGTAACTTGGATGATTGACAATAAGCAGGGCATACAGAAATTTAAGGAGAACAGAACCAGTTGCTTATGAAGTTATGACTAAAACAGAAATAGTCCAAGCATGTGTCTAGACTTTTTAGCATACCCATCCCAATTTTGAGACAGCCTAACAAAGTATTTGGAACAAAGATGGTTCCTAATACGAGTTCAATTCCACCCAAATACTCAGGTGTGTCAAAACTGGCATAAGTCATCATTTGGTACCCTGAATCCAAACAGACTATAGAATCTGCTGGACTGACATGTTATTTTTAGCAGAATTGTCTTCAAGTGTATCATTATTTATATTGGCATTTACTGAGATGTTAGTGTGTGGCTAGTAGTAGAAAGGAAACCAAAATATGTACAGGTGAGACAATACCTATTAGAAATTTCCATTGTTCCAACTCACATGGAGTAATGGAATTTAGCAAACACATACTGTATAAGAACATTAGTTTCAATCTGTGGTATATGTGTTCAATCTTCTCACAAACTCAAATGTTTAAGACCTAACCAAAACTGGGGGTGCCTGGGTGGCTCAGTCGGTTAAGCATCCGACTTAGGCTCAGATCATGATCTTGCGGTTTGTGAGTTCGAGCCTGACGTCAGGCTCTGTGCTGACAGCTCAGAGTCTGGAGCCTCCTTGAGATTCTATGTCTCCCTCTCTCTGCCCCTCCCATGCTCATGCTCTGTCTCTGTCTCTCAATAATAAATTTTAAAAGAGGTTAACACAATTAAAAAAAAAAAAAGACCTAACCAAAACTGGACGATAGTATTACCTTTTATTTCCCTAAAGGCTGTTTTTTAATGCACTTTATTTTGCTTTTTGAAACTTGTGTTAAAAATGTTGCATTCTCATCCTATAGATACAATGAAAGAGTCAAATAACTAGGCAAGATTGGTAGAATATAAATAACCTTATTCCCCTTTCCACAAAGATACTTATTTTGAATATTTTTACCTAAGGTTTTACAGTTTACTGTCAGGTCTGTAAACAATATACTTGTATTACTATTTTTTTCTTTTCTTTTTTAAAGTTTATTTAATTTGCAGGAAAATGAGCAATAAGGGGAGGGGCACCTAGAAAGAGATAGAGAGGATCCCAAGCCATCTCCACACTATCAGTGCACAGCACCAAATGAGGCTTGATCTCAGGGTTTGTGAGATCATGACCTGAGCCAAAATCAGGAGTTGGATGCTAAAGAGTTAACACTTAATTGAGCCATCCAGGTGTCCCACTACTTTTCTGCTTAAATCAGTTTTTAATATTTTCTATTGGTTTCCTCTTGCAAGATGAGGAACTACCAAATTTTTTTCTTCTTTTTACCTTGACAGGCATACTTGCCTTTCCCTACTCTGTTGACTCAATATAACTAGATTTTGACTTCTGTTAAATCTTACATTAACTATGGAAGTGTTATTTAGGGCTAAATTAATTAGTAAGCTATGATCATATTTCCTTCATGTATGCTTTGGGTCTTTCCTGGAATAAGTAATTAGGCATGTTTGCTTATCTTCCTATATATGTGATATTAATCTCATACTTCTTAACAGTTGTCTAAATATATTCCCAATATATGCATTCTCATCAACTTCATCCCTTTATAGAAGTCTCTCTTGGTGCTTTCTGATCTGCTTCCTTCTGGGCTATTTGCTCTCTATACCTGTGTCACAGATGTGTTATCTTGGGAATCTTCCATCATCATTATTCTGAATATTCCCAGTATGTCCTTTGTCTCCGGTCTGTGTCATGTCTTCTGTTCCTTTTTAAAAAATTATTTAATTTTATTTATTTATTTTGAGAAGTGAGAGCAGCAGGAAAGAGGCAATCAAAGAGAGGGGGAGAGAGAGAATCCCAAGAAGGCTCTACACTCATGTAGGGTTCGAACTTATGAACCTCAAGATCATGACCTGAGCCAAAGTTGAATGCTCAACGAACAGTCACCAGGCTCCCTGTGTATTCTGTCCCTTATCTTTGCTTTTAGTATGTGGTTTAAGGACTTGTTTTATAGGAACACATTTTCTGGTAGTTTTCTGGGAATAGTGTATGAAGAGAAACATTCCGGGATCTTGTGTAGCTATAAATGTCTCTACTGTTCTTTAACTTGATGAAAGTTTGGTTATAAATATTTATCGTTCAGGATTTCAAAGACATTGTTCCATTTTCTTTTAGATTCCAGAATTGCCATTGAGAAATCTGAGGTTTTTCTATTTCCTGATCCTTCACATGTGACTTGTGTTTTTTTCTCACTGGAGACTTGTATGATTGTTCTTCAGCTAAGATTCTGAAATGTCTACAATGATGTAGACTACTGCGTCTAGTTTTATTCTGTGACTTATACATTTAATGGAATTGTTCAGTCTGGGACTCATGTCCTTAGTTCTGAAAAATTCTATTGAATCATTTCTATAATGGTATTCTTTATTTTCTTTTTCTAAAACTATTTAAAGTGAATATTGGATGATCTGTAACAGATGGGATACTGAAACAGATATGAGAATCCACTGTCTTTTATTAAGCGAGACATTAAAGAGAATTGAAAAAAATATAAAGCAAAGTAACTATTGTCACTGATTATTTTGTTTTGTAAAATATTTTTTCATAAAAATGCATTACTTTTGTTATTGTTATATATCCTAAATAATATTTAGTTATATTGAATAAATATTTTTAAGCTTGTTTTCATTTCTAATAAGATACATATTGATAATCTAAAAGCTTTGGGAGGGAGGTCCTCAACAATTTTTGGAAAGTATTTAGATAAGAAATCTTTAGACCAGAGATTATAAAACTGTTGCTTTAAATGTTACTTATTAGATGATTATATTCTTTCATGTCTATGATATTTCTCTTACCTCTCTGAGGATATTGATAGTAATGGATTGCAAATTCCTTTTCCTTGAAATTTCCTTTTCGCTATATAGTCTGTTTCTAAGTTGTTTTCTTCTCTTTGTGTTGTTTGCTATCTATCTCAGAGGCATATGTGAGATGTCTGGTAATCTTTGGTTGTCTGCTTATGTAAGGGTAGGGGCTAGCAAAAGTGACAGAACGTTCAGTGGGATTTCGTCTAGTGTTGTTCACTTCAGGTTGATCTCACGCTTGAGGAAACCCCAGATGTGGAAGTTGGTATCTTTAGATATTTCTTGTTAGGCTGAGTGGATTCCCCCAGAAGATTCTTGGAACCCCTTGGCTGGAGGTTAAAGACAGGGAGGGCTACCATTTGTTTAGGGAGCCAGTGGAAGAACCAACCTGGGGGTTTCAGTACTGACCATGCCCACGTGTGCTAAACTCCATTGTTTGCAGTGAGATAGCTCCATCTTCATCTCTGTGTGTTCCCCTCAGCCCAGAGATCTGTACTGAATTTTCTCCAGAGGATAAATGTCTAGCATTCTATACTGGGGAAAGGGTAGCAACCCAACAGTATTAGTATGGAATGTAGGAATCTTAGGCTTCTCCTATATATTTAAACCAATCTTAGCTTCCCCTCTGGAGCTCTACCCTAGGAAAGGCTGAATTCTTACCATTTTGAGTGTATACTGTGTAAATCAAGTTAGTAACCAAAATTCTGTTATTGCATCTTCTTTTCCTGTTAGTTTATTCTTGTGAAAACAGAAAACTCATTGTATAGAGCTCTTCTGGAGGTTGCTAAATCTATAGCAAAATCAGTTGGATGTGTTGAATGTGGTAACTTAACACAGAACCAGGCCCAATTTCTATATGGGCTCAGGCATGTGTCCAGTGTTTATTTTTATAAATGTTCCATTCTGAATGTTCAGTAATTATGTTCTCTTGCCAAAGTTGTCTTTTAGCACTCTGCTTAGTTTATTTTTAGCAGAGGACAGATACATTGACAAGTCTAATAATAAAAATCCTCCCCAAGGGCTGTTTTGTTTTGTGCATTATGGCCTTAAATAGATATATTTGATTTCCAAGAAGTTGATTTTAATTTAAGAAAGAGGAAGTTGCTTTAAAAAAAAAAAGTTTCATGATGATAAATGTTCGTCTCCAGTTAATGGTATCAGGGCAGTTTTCTACAAGAAATGAAATTCCTTTTCTACAAGAGATGAAATTCATTTTCTATAAGAGATGAAATTCTCCTATAAAAATGATACAAAAAGCAAATAAACTGAATATCCTATGGGAATATTTTTGATATTATCATTAATATTTACTGAAATCCATAATTCTTGGACTCTATGTCATACCCCAGTTGTATTTAAGGAGACTCCGTCACTATTTCAGATTCCTTGGAGACCATTTAAGGCACAGCAAGTGCTAGAATCATTTTTAGAAAAATGACTAACCAAAATCTACCACTAGGAAAAAAAATGGGCAATGTTCCCTGGCTTAGTAATAAGTTTTTAAAAAGATCTTTGTATTCACTGCTTATTTAAGTGTCTCATAAATGAGACTCTTTACTTCAAGGTCTTGTAGCCATGACTCTAGAAATGAATTGTTTGATCTATAATTAACCCCCACTTCAATTTTGGACACTTCGTCCTCTTCCTTGGAGGAATTAGCTTCATTTCTGTACTGAGGACAGCAGTTTCCAATAGCCTGAGGCAATTAAAGCTGGAATCATGGAGCACTAAGGGAATATTCATATATATATATATATATGATACTTTTGTGTGTGTGTATATATATATATACACACACACACACACACACACACACACACATACATACACACACATGATACTTTAGTACTGTAGCTGCTGGGAAAGGTTTTATTTTGATAATTTGCCTTGTCACTTTTCTGTTGGTATATATTGTGGATACAATTTAAATTAAAGTCTTTTTTGACTTTGGTCCATACTTGGGACTTTGTAGTAGTAATGGAGGCTTGACTGCTTAGAGCTAGCGGAGGGATACAAATGTCAGTGTACCTGCTAGGAAACAGGTTGCAGTTCAGAAGTCAGATAGGGGTGATTCAATAAAATCAAAAGTTAGAAATGGGAGCTGGAAGTTTGTGGTTAAAATCAGCACTGAAACTTTGGACTCATAATTCAGTAGGGCCTAGTGGGTCCAGAACCCTGCATGCAACATACATCCCTCAGGTGAGTCTTACTGACGTTTTTCTTTATAATTTTAAAGGCTACTTTTAAGACCTTGATGAGTTCTTATAATTCTGTCAAATTCCTTGACTTTAAGTCAAAATGGATATATCATTAAAATTGTAAGTGTGTATATTGCTTATTTTTTGTGAAGATTTTTGAGATTTGCTTTTGACTTTTTTCATGTTTATTTTTTTAAATTTTTGAAATGTTTACTTGATTTGGAGGCTCAGAGTCGGGGAGATACAGAATCTGAAAGCAGGCTTCAGGCTTGGAGCTGTCAGCACAGAGACCAACTTGAGGCTCTAACTCACAAAAGGCTAGATCATGACCTGAGCCAAAGTCAGACGCTCAACCCACTGAGCCCCCAGGTACCCTGAGATTTGCTTTTTACTTCTAAAGATATTTGGCTATAATAACTTAATTTATAATGAGCTCGCATTTCTCTACAATTATTGTACATCGTTGGAAATTACTGGCAAGTGAGAAAAACCTACTCATGATTTGTATTTGTAATTATTTTGTAATGAATATTAAATTTAATCTGGAAAATGATAGGTTTTGCAGATAGCTGACAAAAATTTTACTTGTTTTTAAAGTTTTATTTAATACTTTGGAGCCAATACTCACTTGTACATATATTTAGCTCTGAAAAGCTTGTAGGTCCAAGGCCATGGTCTGTAATATTTGAAAGATAAACCAACCTGATGCTGTCGAGTTTGGTCTTGGTGTAGGTGTTGCATCATTGGATGAGTCCAAGGTGTAGAAAACTTGATCCAAAAGAGCATGAAAGAGCACTGATTTGGACATTAGAATCAGTAACTAATTGAAGAAGAAGGTTAAAACAGACATGGCAGTGACCTTCAATTATCTGAAGAGATACTGAGTCGGGGAAAAAAGGACTTAATTTTTTGATTCATAGGCCAGACTTACGATCAATAGAGGTAATTTTGGAAATGTAAATTTTGGTTCAATATTTCTTCTTCTTTTTTTTAAGTTTATTTATTTTGAGAAAGGCAGAGGCAGCATGAGTAGGGGAGGGGCTGAGAGAGAGAGAATCCCAAGCAGGCAGTGAGCTGCCAGCATACAGCCCAACAATGGGGCTCGAACCCATGAAATCATAACCTGAGCTGAAACCAAGAGTAAGACACTTAACTGACTGAGCCACCTGGGTGCCCCAATTTTGGTTCAACATAAAGGAGAATTTTCTAACAATTAGAGGGTCTCATTGATGGAATAAGTGGATTTCTAAGACCATGAACCCATGTTACTTGTTTAGCACACACATTCATCTACAAGAATATTGTAAATTTTTGACAGATGGCTGGTATAGATAACCCAAGATCCTCTCAAAGTCAGATCTGAGAGAAGGTTTAGAAACACATGGTTAGTAGATAGAAAATGGATTATATTTGAAGATAATCCCTGAGAAGTTTGCCTTGTTGTATAGCTGTGGTCAATGAGTCTGTTGGCAAATGTATGGATATACTTTATTTAAATACGTTTACTTCAGCAGCACTTTAATTCCATTAATTTTTTAAATTAGGTATTTGCTAAAGGACATAGGAGGCTGCTGAAACAAAGGAGTAGATCACATTTGTCATGAGAGTTGAAAAAGCAGAAAAGCTGCACAGTTGTTAAGAGCAGCAGAGTACCACTGCTCTGTCACTTTGGAGTCAAGGCTTTAAAAAAAATTATAGTTCATGTTTTTTTTTTTTTTTTTTTTTTTTGCTAATTAAGAAAATCTTAACAATATAAAACAAATTCATGAGCCTATATAGGTAGAGGTGTCTGTCTCATTAGCCCAGAGTTGGGAGTGTGTTTGTGGAAGTTTCAATGTTAGGCACTGATTGAAAGACAACAGCATGAGTTTCAGGCAACATCATGTCAAAATAAAGTTCCACAAATGAACAACCCTGATCCATGTCCTCATTTTACCTTCATACCAACGAAACCAGAATCCTCTCAATATTAGAATTTCTCATGCTTATTGTAAAAGATAAGCTAAAAATTTGGACCAGTAAAAAGCTGTCCAATATTTTAAAAGCTAAAGATTAAAAAATAAAAACGAAGCCACTGTAAAGATGCAGGTCTGATTCGGGCTTCCCCTGTACTTAAAGGGGAAGCTGCTGGCTTCTCCTTATCATTGCCCAGGGAGGGAGGGATAACTCTTGGGGCGCCCAATCAGGAGAGGCCAGCTGACACCTTTGACCTTTCTAGGGGCAGGCCTAATCACGCCCTACATGCGGGCCCAGTCATGCCCTACGTAAGGGTCCTGGGCCCACTCTGATTGGTCAATACTCTAAATGTTGTGATTGGCTCCCACAACTGCCAGTATTGATAGGGGGGTAGGGATTGGATCGCTGTGCCTCTGTGGTCATTTCCTATAACTCCCCCTTCCCAAACTCATAAAAGCCCTACCCCGCCTTTGTTCGGGGCTCTCTCTCCACGTGGCCAGCGGGTTGGTGAAGTCTGTGAGCCTGAGCTGAAGCCCGTAATAAAGCCCTTTGCTTTTGTATGCGTGACTCGGTCTCCCTGGTAGTCTCTGGTCTTTTTTTGGGGCGATATTGGAAACTTAGGCATAACACCACTTCAATGGAAAGACTTGTCATTCAGGAAGGGGGAAATTGTGAAGGCTCTAGCATTTGATGGTTTACTATTAAAGAAATCTTGTTTAAAGTGTTTTTACCTACTGTGTGTGTGTGTGTGTGTGTGTGTGTGTGTGTGTGTGTGTGTGTGTATTTATTTTACCTTGACAGGAAACATGAGGTTTCTGGAATAGAGAATAGAAGGATTATTTACTTAGAGAACATCTGTGACCATTCCCTGGACTCATTCTCTCTAGAGACAACGTGGAAAAAGCAGATAACTCCTGCATAGACAGTGGTTTTACACTACAGGAGAGGAGGGCTAAACTTAGGAATTTTGGAGCTTATACAGGAACTGCTTGCACAACTACCTCTTCTCACTTTTAGAGAAAAAGAAAACTTTTGTGCTTTTATTTTGTGGAATGTAAACAAATCCTTTCTGAAGAGACAAACCCAGGTGCCCAGGTCTATTACTCTGTGGAGTACAAACAAATGGCCCCTGGGGAGATAAACTAGTATATTTCTCCAGATAGTTCTATTTTTAACTTTTAAGACATGTTTGTCATTTAGCATTCTTTAATCAGGCTGCCAGCACTCTTGGCCCAGAAGGAAACAGGAAAACAATAGTTGCTACCTGACATTAACATACTCATAGTACCACTTATGTATCACTTGTGGTTCAGGATTGAGTTCCCTTGTATCATTTCTCATGCTTTTTATTTTGGGCTTGCTTTCTTGGTAACGGAAATGTAATAGCACAATTAGATATTTGCACAGTTATCCAGAGTTCCTAAGGTCGTTTACATTAGTCTATTGTTAAGGACTGAATTGGGTCCTTCTCAAAATTCACATGTTAAAGTCCAACCCCCTGAGAATGTAACCATATTGGCAGATAGGGCCTTCAAAGAGAAGGCTAAATTACTGAGGTCATTAGGGCCTTAATCCAGTAGGACTAGTGTTCTTTTTTTTTTTTTTTTTAAATGTTTTATTTATTTTGATACAGAGAGAGACAGAGCATGATAAGGGGAGGGGCAGAGAGAGAAGGAGACACAGAACCGGAAGCAGGCTCCAGGCTCTGAGCTAGCTGTCAGCACAGAGCCTGACGCGGGGCTCGAACCCACGAATGTGAGATCTGACCTGAGCCGAAGTCGGAGGCTTAACCGACTGAG